>PVHX01012342.1:0-59732 GCA_004024805.1 Geosciurus inauris
CTAGGGCTTTGAGTTGTTGTGTCAAGTCATTGATTTGTCGACTTTCACATCTTTGAATACGTGCGCTTAATGCAATGAACTTTCCTCTTAGCACTGCCTTCATAGTGTCCCAGAGATTTTGGTATGTTGTATCGGAGTTCTCATTTACCTCCAAGAATTTCTTTATCTCTTCCCTGATGTCTTCTGTTACCCATGCATTATTCAATAGCAAATTATTGAGTTTCCAGGTGTTGTAGTGGCTTTTTTTTAAACTGTCATTAATTTCTAGTTTCAGTCCATTATGGTCAGATAGAATGCAGGGTAGTATCTCTATTTTCTTGTATTTGCTAAGACTTGCTTTATGGCACAGCATATGATCTATTTTGGAGAAGGATCCATGAGCTGCTGAGAAAAACATATATTTCCTTGTTGATGGATGGAATATTCTATATATATCAGTTACGTCTAGACCATTGATTGTTCTATTAAGCCTTGTAGATTCTTTGTTTAGTTTTTGTTTGGAAGATCTGTCCAGTGGTGAGAGAGTTGTGTTAATGTCGCCCAATACTATTGTGTTGGGATCTATTTGGTTCTTGAATTTGAGAAGGGTTTCTTTGATGAACATGGCTGCCCCATTGTTTGGTGCATAGATATTTAAGATTGTTATGTCTTGTTGATGTATGATTCCCTTGAGCAGTAAGAAATGACCTTCTTTATCCTTTTTCACTAACTTTGGTTTGAAGTCTACTTTATCTGAAATGAGGATGGAAACTCCTGCTTGTTTACATAGTCCATGTGAGTGATAAATTTTTTTCCATCCTTTCAACTTCAGTGTGTATCTCTTTCTATGAGATGAGTCTCTTGGAGGCAGCATATTGTTGGGTCTTTTTTTTTAATCCAATCTGCCAATCTGTGTCTTTTAATTGCTGAGTTTAGGCCATTGACATTCAATGTTATTATGGAAACATGGTTTGTATTTCCAGACATTTTGGTTTATTCTTAGTTTTTAACTTGACTAGGTTTCTCCTTTGATTGGCCTTTAGTGTAGCTCTTCCCTCTGCAACTTTTCATTATTGTTTTTTATTTCCTCCTCATGGAATATTTTACCAAGAATGTTCTGTAGTGCCGGTTTTCTTGCTGTGAATTCTTTTAATTTTTGTTTATCTTGGAAGGTTTTTATTTCATCTTCAAATCTATAACTTAATTTTGCTGGATATAAGATTCTAAGTGCCGGTTTTCTTGCTGTGAATTCTTTTAATTTTTGTTTATCTTGGAAGGTTTTTATTTCATCTTCAAATCTATAACTTAATTTTGCTGGATATAAGATTCTTGGTTGGCATCCGCTGTCTTTTAGCACTTGGTATATGCTTTGCCATGATCTTCTTGCTCTCAGGGTCTGGGTTGAGAAGTCTGTAGTGATCCTAATTGGCACCCCCTATATGTAATCTGATTCCTTTCTTTTGTGGCTTTTAAGATTCTCTCCTTGTTCTGAATGTTAGGCATCATTATGATGGCCTTGGTGTAGGTCTGTTGTGATTTTGAACATTTGGTGTCCTGTAAGCCTCTTGAATTTGATTATCCAATTTATTCTTCATATTTGGAAAGTTTTCTGATATTATTTCATTGAATAGGTTGTTCATTCCTTTGGTTTGGACTTCTATGCCTTCTTCTATCCCAATAATTCTCAAGTTTGGTCTTTTAATGTTGTCCCAAAGCTCTTGGATGTTCTGTTCATGGCTTCTTACCATCTTCACTGTGTGGTCAACTCTATTCTCCAGGTTAAATATTTTGTCTTCAGTATCTGAGGTTCTGTCTTCAAAGTGGTCTAGTCTGCTGATGATGCTTTCTATTGTTTTTTTTATTTGGTTTATTGTTTCTTTCATTTCTGTTTGGTTCCTTTTCAGAATCTCTATCTCCTTATTGATTTTTTACTTCCAGTATTTGCCTGTGTATCTCTTTATCGAAGTGATCTTTTACTTCCTGTATTTGCCTACGAATCTCTTTATCAAAGTGATCTATTGCTGACTGGGTTTGCTCTCTTATATATTCTTTAAGTCATTGACCATTTTAATTATGTACGTCCTGAATTCCTGTTCTGTCATTCCTCCTGCTGTACAGCCCATGGATTCTAGGAGTGTAGTATCTTGGTTTGTTTGAGTCACTTTCTTCCCTTATTTTCTCATGATGTTTGTGTGTCTTTCCTTCTAGCTCTGCTGATCCAAGGTGTTACAGTTTTAACTCCTATATGGTTATAGTTTCCCTGCAGGGTTTCGTTACCTCTCCTCCAGTAGGTGGCGTTGTCCATTGTTTGCTGGTCTTTCCCAGCTGGTATCATTGGTACTGGTCCCAGGCCAAGGTGAAACTCTGGGCCGCTGGTGGAGTCGCTGTTCCACCGTGGCCAAGGTTTGCTCCCAGGTGTTCACCTGTACCGCCTAGTGTGTAGGAAGTTCCACCATGTTAGAAGGTGGTCCACAAAGAACAATAGCTGGGGTTCCGCTAAGGAGACAGTCGGTCCACAGTAGCAACTGCTAGCGGTCTCTCGCGGTTGGGTGGGCGCTGGGGCCAGGCACCTTGTGCGGAAGCAGGCCCAGCATGCCCGGGGTAAACTCCGGGCTGGAGCCCTGGGCCGGATCCCCCACCACAACTGCACTCCACAGGTCGGCGCCGAAGTCACGCCTCCCAGCTACCACTGTCTCCCAGTGGCCCTGCGCTCACACACGCAAGCAAGACTCTTGCATGAGGCAGTGAGCCGCAGAGAGCTGCCCAGAAACTGGTTGGAAAATGGCACCCCGCTACTTCCAGTCTCGGTCTCGGGGAGCCTGGGCCCTGGGCCGAGGCCCCAGCTGCAACTGCTTTCTGCTGGTCGGCACCGAAGCCACGCCTCCTGGCTACTGCTGCCTCCCGGTGATCCTGTACTCACACACACAGAGCGAAATTCCTGCGTGGGATGTTGAGCCACAGAATGATGCCAGGAAGCTGGCTGGAAAATGGCGCCTCCATCACTTCCAGCCTTGGTCCCTGAGAGCCTAGCGCAGAATGGACTGCCTAGGCCGCCATCTTGGAACCGCCTCCTCCAACCAAAATTTTTTTAAACACAAATCCCATTCACATGATCACATTAGTAAACATGAAAAAAAGCAAAAATTGTGATAACCAAGAAAAACCTAAACAAGAGAAATAAACCCAGAGGTTGTGGTGCCTGCCTCCTGGAATTTCACTTTTCCCACTCTGAATACTGAGTTTGAAACCAATACAATATGGTAGAAATGACAGAGTATGACTTCCCAGGTTAAGTCATAAAAGACTTGGCAGTTTCTATCACATGACCACTTGGATCATTACCTCTAGGGGAAGCCAGATGCTGTGTCATGAATATCTCCTGGCATCTTCAGCAGGTCTCCCGTCAACAGTCAGCAAGGGGCTAAGGATGCCTACTAACAGCCACTCATATTGAAAATGGATCCTCCAGTTCCATAGAAGCTTTAGATGACTGCCAACTGGGCTGATACCTTGACTGTTAACCCAGGAGAGGTACCATGCTGCAACCACACAACCAAGTACCTGTTGAATTCCTGACCACCATTACTGTGTGAGATAGTAGGATCATTACTGTTTATGACATGAAATTTGGTGACAATTTATTATGCAGTAGTAGGTAACTAAATGGATTTGGGTATTTCAAGTAGAGTGCAACCATAACATACATACATATATAAAGAAGTTGCTACAGATTCAAGAGAGTGGCAAGAATGGAGCAGAAGCTAAAGGAGTTTGAAGAAAGTGTTACTGAAAATTTGCAGAGCATTGGAGAGAGAGTAGAAATCTAATGGCTTTTTAGAGGCTTCCAGTGGAGAGACTATAGTCCAACTACCCATAAACAATATTATACACTTTAGAAAACCTGGATGAAGTATTTACCCATTGGGCACCCAAGCATAAATATCAATGAACATAAACCTTCCTTTATGCACACAGACTGCTGGTCAATCTGGGAATTCTGTACTACAATGGAAACCTTGTCAGTACCTTTCAGGGGAAAATTGCAACAACATGCAAATCAAAGCATCACTTTACCTAAAAATAGTAATTTTTAATTGGATGGGGTGGGGATAGTGGCAGGGTTTGCCCCTCTGGAGACATTTGATCATATCTGGTGACATGTTGGGTTGCCACACTGAAAGCACACTGAATTCTAGTGGGCAGAAGACTGAGCTACAACTGAACATCCTGCAAATGCACAAAACAGCAACATAGAATTTTGTGGCTCAAAATGCTAATAGTGTCAAGTCTGAAAAACCCTGGAGGAGAAAGTACATGATGATTTAAGAAAGAAACTTGAGAAGTTTTTAATGAAATATTTTCAACACTTCCTACTCTTTCTGAAAAAAAATTATCTATGGTATCAACTAATTTGTCCTTAAAAGACACTACTAATGTCTACTTCATCATATGTTTTTATTGATGAATAATAAATCTTATTGTACTACTCAATAATTCACTCAAGCTCAATAAATGGACAATAACAGAAGAAAATGGACCTGACTGCTTTACTGCTGTCATTAAAAATGAGTTCATTTTTAAATGCCTATTAGTGATACTAAAAAGTTCACATTTCCTAAGGGCAGGCAGAGTAAATATGAAACAGTGCTACTGATCCTACATGGTCATTTTACTAAAAATAACTATAAAAATGTTTGATTTGGCATTTGTATGTAAATGATTTTATAATTTTTTTCTGACAGTCAATTGTATATCTATCAAGAGAGAAAAAAGTATAAGATGTAAGTATAAGAAGCAATTGTTGTGAACTTTTGAGATGCAATTATGGTAAAGACATCTGGATTCAGTGAATGTAAAATATAGCAAGGTAAATTTAAGACACTATCACCCAAAACAAGATATATCAATCTCTAGCTTTCTTACCTTACCATTTCTAAGAGATGAGAATAATACAGTAAAAAAAATATGGAAAAATGAAGGATATTACTCAAGAAAAGTTATAAAATCAAGGTGTGTAGATGCATGGAAATTGAATCATTTCTTTTAGTAAATTTACCCCATGCTGCAAGTCGTTATAGAATTGTAGATTTATAGGGGATGAGAGATCACCTTGTTTTATTTCTTCATTTCACTAGAGAAGAAATGAATCTGATAGAGATTACTTGACTCACATTCTGAAATTGAAAGACTTAGAATTACAACTTCTACTTCCCGATACTTTATTCATTAATAACTTCACATTGTTATAATGCTTTTGAGAAAATTAATTTTAAGACTAAGTTTATACAAAATTCTGGCAAATTTTGGAAGGGGATTTTACATAACTCTCAAGGTAATATAGGGGACAGTCAGGCAAAACCAGCCAGTCCCCTGCATGACTCCAGCAGGTCCTCACTTGGTGACCCAGGGTTAGCTCTTTCAACTGGGTAGTTATGCGTGACAAGGCCTCCAGTTAAAACCAGAGCTGTCCTGCAAGGAAGCATCTGACTACAGTAAATTTTCATGCTGCCAACAGGAATGAAACCAAGATTCTTAAGCTTAGGATGTTCCAGTTAGGATAATTCTGCAAATCCTCTCACATATGAGAAGGCAAAGGGAAATCATGACTTCCTGCACAAAAACACAGGGAGTATAACCTTTTGGCCAAGAAAGTCACATGCACTACTAGTAGTATACCTGCAAATTTCTTCAAGTGTGAAATCTATGTGTCATTTGTACCCTGGACCCATTCTCTCAAGTTCAACAGAAACACAAGGAAAGTTAATTTTAAAAAGTCTAATAATATAATTATATTATACTATGAAATACAAAAAATAAAGAATATACATGATATTTCCTATCTACACACTTGAATATAGAATGACTACAGCATACTCCCAGCAGCAAGATCTCTGCTTCAACCCTACATTAAGGATATATTTTTTCATTTTATGTAATAGTCACCCATAAAATGGGCTTGCTAGACTTTAAGGGAAAAACTACCAGACTATAGGGTGGGAATGTAGTACATAAAGCTCCCCAACAAAATAAGTAAACATGGACTCCTGTCTTGGCAAACTTTTTTAGGAAGTATTCAGATACAAGACATTATTTTCTTATTAAAATACAGGAGATCTTGACAAGGAATTATTGTTTAGAGAGACAAGAAGATCTCAGAGAACTGCAACAAGTAATTTTGACAAGTGCACAGTGGCACAGAAAAAAAATGTCTTTAATTTAAATGGATTAGGTATTATTAGCAAAGAACACAAGTAGACATTAAAGACAAACTGAAATTTCCCGATAATCCTTGTACCAATGCTAACTGGTGGTTTACTCTCTTTTTGCTTCTTTGGAGAAGAGGTAGTCATGGAAAATGCTAACTCTTTTGTGGGCAGGTATGTCATCCTCTCAGGGAAGACTTTCTTAACTAAAGACCTCTTCACTCTATTGTAGCACCCTTAAAACTCTTGTCCCTGCACTGTTGCAGAGTTTGTAACAGCCCTATCACCGTGACTTCTTGTTTATTTGCTTTTTTAATCACTGTCTTCTCCACAGGACTGTGACCCATGGGCATGAGGATATTGATTTGCTCTTTAGTTTTCTGCAGTGACTAAAAGAATAAATATAGCTGTCTTTTAGCATGTATTTATATAATAAACAGACAAGACTGGACTTCAGATACTCTTGTTAAAGGTAAGGCATCTGTATATAGCATGGGGAGGAGCATAACATATCCATGGGGAAAAGCATAACATATATTGAAACTCATTGATAGTTAGAAAGAAAATGCCCTTACAAAATTTTGACATTTTATGAATATTATGAATGATTAAATTTATCCAAGGTTTGCAAATCTTAACAAAACTGTTACATGAAAATCTGCATTTTTTATATAAATGCAATGCCTGTACCTTCAGCTACAAACATGTTTATGATGCTTTTCTTAAACCTTTGAGTATAGTATGTTATAAAATAAAATGTATTTAGACATATTTATTTCCCAAACTGATTCTTATTCCAATATGTTCAATCAAGAAAAATGGCATCAACTAGAATTCTAGTTTATCATCAACCCCTTGTGTATACATTCTGTGATGGATTTAACTAATGTATGAATTCATGGAAATAAATAGTAAGAGTTGCTGCAAATTATTTTAAGGAGTGACTTTTGTGCAAAGAAGGGAATAATTTATAAAAGGGATCTGTCATTACTTGTTCAAAGGGAGGCATATTCCGATGAAAGATTTAATTCTGGTTTTGAGAAACAATAAGCCAAAAAACTTTAAATAGAACACCTAACATCTTTTTTTAATAACTCAATCCATAGTGACTGGGCTCTTTTGCTTCATTCGGGACCTATGCCTTGATTTATATGTTCCCTGAAAAGGAGCAATATATAGTAGTGAAATGCATAAGTGTGGGATGTCCAAAAACCTAAACTGAAAATCCATCTGTCACTGATTAGTTGTCAATTTCTTTAGCCTCATCACCTGCTAGTATTCTCATGTTGTTGATAGGTATGTCTAGAAAAAGATCTAACAGAATAAATTTTGGATACTACTTAACACAGTGCTCAGAACATTATAAATGCTTTTTTAAAAAGTTCACTGTTATCATTAGCCCTGGCTAATGATAGTAGCCTTGGCTACTCCCTTAGATAAAGTCCTTCCTTGTTACTTCATGAACAGATCATTGAAGTAACCTGCTAGCTAGAATCCCTACATACAGTTTATCTCCTTTCTCACCTTTTTCATAGGAACTTGCATTCTGCAACAGCAAAATTTCAAGAACAGAGAAAGCCAGAGTCAGAAACAAAATATACAGAAAGAGCAAGGAGGAGAGAAAAATAATGATAAATAGCACTTATTAAGCACTTCTGTGACAGAAACCTTTAAAATCCTCTCCCAATTTAATTCTCACAATAGCCCAGTGAGATTGATACCAATTTTATCCCTCGGTAGAGAAGAACAGGCATAGATGAAATGTTACTTAACCAGGGCCAATAGCTGGTCAGAGGTGACATTCAAATAATATAACAGCACAGACACTGACCATCACAATAGAGATGAACCATGCTGAAGCAGTAATTGACCAACTCTTATCCCAGATCTAACAAACCCAGGTCCCCTGGATCCAGAGAAACTGCTCTTAGTCATGCTACTAGAAATGAGATTGAGAGGGAAAATCACCTATAGCTAACAGGACAGGTCCATTTATTTTGGGGGGATAAAAATCTCTCTAATCAGATAGCTATTTTGAGTCATCACATAGTGAAGATTCAGGAGAGAAGATTAATTCTCACTCATTTTTATGAAAACAGCTATGCTTGTAACAGCATGCTCTGCTAAACAAATATGCTATTTGCCACCCACAAATAAATCTGATTGAGAGTTTCTTAAAATTCTTATTAGAAATGCAGTAGCAAAGGTCTCTAGTTGAAGATGAAAGAAGGAAACTTGTCATTTAATATTATTCAAATAAATTTCTAGCCAGGACTATATATCCTGGCTAGAAAAGAGCTTTCTGGAGCATGGACTTCCTGATTTTTTTGGTTTTTTGACTCTTCAGTGAGTAGAAATAGATACACAAGAATTAAAAATATAATTAAAAGGATTACTTTGCTTTATTGTTATGTTTTCTGCTGCTAAGATTTGTAATAATATAACATTCATAGAAAGAGATATCTTTAAACATTATAAAACGGTCAAGTATTGGATTAGAAAATTTTTATTATTTTGAATATTTTATGCTTTTTCTAGAAATTAAAGCATTTGAACCAGAATACCAAATACACATTCACATACACATATACATGAATTGCATACTTCCTCAAGTGCAACCAGTGTTAAATAGGACTAATACATATACTCAAATAAGGAACTCTTTTCTAAACTTTCAAGACAGATTGGAGTATACTAGAAAGTAAAGTTAAAATTGTAGATACTATTGATGGAAAACCATGGTGAATATATTGGGAAAAATTCACAAGGCTCCAGACACCAAACAATTACCAACTCCCCTTCTGTCCTTCAGGTCACCAGTTTCCCAGTGGCAGCCACCATTTATTTAACCTCTAAATAGACAGCTGTAGGAATAGGTGGAGGTGTGGAGACTGAAATTCAGCTGTAATTATTGTCACTAAACTGCTTACTCTTTGTTTTCCCTGTCTCTACTCTCCAGTTAGAAATTTTGCACAAATTCCAGGTTTCTGTAGAATAAAATTTTTCATATAGCCCTAAGATTACCAGAGGTAGTTAATAAGATAACACTGAACTTTTCCTTAAGAGAATCTGACTCTTGTGCTCAAATATACAACAGTGTATTTAGCTTATATTATCTTTAGCAGTTTTATATATCATTCAGACACCAGATAAACCTTTAAGATAACATTCATCATCCTTAATATTATTTATTAATTCATGTATAGCCCTTAAGAGTATGAACTATGCTTTCATGTATATCATTTCATCTAAAGAGTAACTACTGTGAAGTAGAATTATTTCATATCTACAGATGAAGATAAGGAAGATTATCAAGGCTTAATAACATGCCAGAAATAACACCAGATCTAAAAATCCCTAGATCAGTCTTGTAGCACTAATGATAAGCATTCTCTTCCAATTTAGTTGTATTCGGTCAGAGTCCTTCCTCACATCCATTGCCACGGAAGTCCCCTCTTCCTGCATGCAATTTAATGTCCTGATCCTCTTCTCTAGCTAAAGGATCTCCTTGGCTTCTATTTTGCATGCTATGAGGTCCTTCCCTCAGGCTCTGTCTCTTTCCTATCCTTACACCAGGCAGCATAGCTTTCTTATATCCCAGCTCATGAGGCCACTAGGCTCGCTCCACTTTACAAAAGAAATTTAATATGAAAAAGCATCCTGAATTTTAAGGTCTTGTGGCCTTATGTGATCTGTTACAGGCTTCAAAATGATATTTTAAGAATTTTTTGTGACCACAAAGACTTGATAAAGGCTTTCTAAATTTTTATAAAATTTTAGCAGTGTATTCTACCCCTGCCTATACTTTAGAATTATTAAGAATGCAATTTTTTCTGCTTTATTTAAACATAAAGGTAGATATCAATAGTAAGATTAAAAGTATAAAACTTCCATGATTGGCTTTCAGGATGCTGTATGATTACATAACACACATAAGGAAGAGTCATATTTATTCTGTTGTACTTCTTGTAAAGTTTCTCATTCTAGTTTGAGTATATATCACAACCATTTTTCTACCAGAGGTTCCAACACTAGCACAGAAATTATCTGATAATCTAAATTTTTCTGTCAAAGAATTGCTAAGTACTCTGAATCCATTTGCATCACAAGGAGCAACAGAAACAGTAAAATAAAAAGTTTGAAGTATGCAAAAACAAAGAAAAAGCTGAAAATCAAGAAATAGCTTTTGTAATTGCAAGTAAACAATGATTCTTCTCATGGAAAAAAATGGTATTTAAATTTCTAAAGGCTATTCTAATAAAAGCAGAATTTCAAAAGTGATCTAGGCAATATTAGCCTTTCTGGAATAAGTTTGCACCTTCCTCAAATTATGAATTTTGTGAAATTTTATTTAATTTGATATACACCATATCCTGTGTATTGTTGAAACTCCTACTCAATATAAGAATCTATAATACTTGAAATTTGTGATCATTTAGAGTTTTCTTAAACCCATGGATTTCTTGATTGGTGGTCTTCCCATTGTTCTTGGTTGTAACTCTAATGCTGAAAGGATAAACCCCATCCTTCATCCACTTATTACTAGGTCAAATTATTCAAGACAATTGCCTTTTTCCTCTTACCTTTCTGTTTGATGACTTTTCTTCCACTATTACACTCTTCATGGTTATCTCTCCTATACATTTATACAGATAAGTTTTGGAATATTTATTTAAAAATCAAAATGACAACAAAAACTCCTTTCTCTGAGAGGAGTTCATGTGAAATTCTTTAAATTTCCTGATAAAAGAAATCAACAATGATCATTTTAAACTATAATGTTTAAAACAAACATAAGCAGTTGAGTTTATGGATTGAGGTTCAATGACCATGTATGCTCAGCTCTACAACTTTGACAATTTCCTATATTTTGTAGCATCAAAGGATTAAAAAAAAAATCAAAGAATCAGAAAATTCTAAGCAAACATTGATTCACACATTTTAATATAGAAATGTGTAATATTAGGTGCAAAGTTTGACTGTTGGCATTGGAGAAACGAAAATTCAAGAAAGGAGTGAGGTGGGAAGATTTTTACTTCCCAATGCAAAAAACTAAAAGCAAGTTGATTTCTAACTTGACCTTGCTGTAGGGAATTTACAACTTCGTGAGAATTTTCAACTGAAGAACTTGGCAAAAAAGCAAGTCTTTTCTGGGCAAAGAAAACTATTTTATTATTACAAAATAAAACACTTTAGTATTTCCCTTAGTTATTAAAATAAAAATTTAACCAAAATGTAACCAAAGTAAGCAGATAAAATCCTGGGAAGAATATACCACAGAACATTTTTCTTCTGTGTTTTAACAAATGTTGACCTTGGAAAATCCCTTCATTGTAGAGATGAGATGGAAGAGAGAAAATGTGATCTATTTGTCAAAAGGTCCTCAGTGCCCTCTAGGGTATCTTTTTTATAGCCATCTTAGCCACTTTAGAGAAGGGCATTGGAGAACATGCCTTCCTTGTTTGCCAGACAATTTCACTAGCAGCTTCCTGCAGGCTAGAATCCTAGTCTCAGTCTTCCAGTCCAAGTCACCCTGCCTTTTCTGTAGTTAGTACATTTTTAACAATTCAAAAACTCACAAGTTGTTTAACCACCTCAGCATGAATCTAAGCATGAATTGAGTGACGGTGTGATGGTTACATTAGTATTTCCTGAGGATGAGGAGATTTCCTTTTAGCTCCTACTCATCAATTTTTATTCAGCGCTCCAGCATTCATTACTATATAGTGGGCATAGTAACCTGGTAAAATATAATACTATATATCATATTAAAACATTCACTAGTTTTCTGTTCTGTAAAACTAAAGAATCTATTAACACTTGAAGATAATATTAACATAATAAAATAATAGGTTGGGCAAATGGCACTTTAGCACCATTTTTTTTCAAAATTACAATTAGAATTTTTAATAACTTCTTTAATTCAAAAATAAAAAATTTACTTATGAAAACAGTAATGACCCTGTGTTATTTAGATCTAGGACTGGATAATATTGTGTTTTATTTTTCAATGATGTGGATGGATTTGCTCAGGACATCCTGGTGCAATGAGGATTCTCCTAAAGGTAAACTTGAAGAGAATAAATATGCTCATATATTCAAAGCTAAAACTACATTTACTGAACATTCACTATGTACAAAGTATGTATTATATGATTAAAAAGCAGTTTTTTATCCAGATTACTTTTTTAGGAGATATTCTAAATGGAAATGATTAAATTAACATCTCTTTTTCTTCTAATTTTAAATAATCAATTTCAGAAATCCAAGCTGGAATTCCACTTGGTGGCCATCATATTTTACTGAACATGACATGAGAACCTTTCTTCCTTTGAGTTTCTCCAGAGATTAATGAGCTTCAGAAGTGGTCACACAGTTGCTCCTGGTGTTGTGACTTTGGTCTGAATGCTGAACATGAGTGGACACTTAAACAGAGCTTATTTGTGAGGACCTAGATCTTAGGTCCTATCCCAACCTGAAAATACCCACATCAACTTCTCTAAATTATTTCTTCTTTCCAAACCAATTCCATAAAACTTAACTTTTGTAGAAGCCTATGGGGATTCTTTGAATATTTTAGGCATCTAATTTCATGAAAAAAGTTATTGCTCAATATAAATATTAATACAAGTTTTCAAACAGTAACTCATAATGAAGTATTTTAGATACTTTAAAATAGCAGCTTGTAATTTTAAATTATATTTAAAATAGAGCAAATTGTTATTTTATACAGCAATCATTTCCATTTTTAATTTGACTTGATTATTTGAAATGACAGATTTTTATTTTTAATATATATTTTTTTTAGTTTTTCCAAATTTAAGTAAACATCTGTCATTATCTGACATCAATTTCCTACCTGGGTTTTTCAAACTTTAATACTAGGGGAGGAATTTAATTTTAACTGTCAGTTCTACAGATTGCAACTACATCTGATGATGGGGGACCAAATCTCTTTCTGAAACTCAATGTTCTCAGATAATTATAACTATAAGAAATACAGAAACACACACTAACAATCTTATTTAAATGCTCCAAATAGTTTGAATGGTTGATAAGAATGAAACAATCACAGACGAACAATAACACAGAAAAAATTTGCTGCCATATAGAAGATATATATGAGTTCTTATTTCAGTGTGTTATCTTCATGTACAGTTGAAAAAAATGCTCAGATAGATTCAACACCAGTACTTGAAAGCCAAAACACTGATTATATAGTGTGAAGTTCAGGCTCCTTGTTCTTCCACAATCTAGTGATACTCCTTCTCACTGATTGCTCTTCCTTTAAAATCTACCCAATATTGTAGCTTAAATGCATATAATTGTTCATACAAATATTCCCAGGCTTTACTATTATTATAGTTTGGCTAATGTTTTCCCTTTGCATAGAATTTTTGTCAATGCTCTCTTATTCTTCAAGAAAGTTGGTTTCCTTTTGTAGTTTGTCTGAGTCTTTCCTGTTTTTAGCACTGAAAAGTTCTGCATTGGAAGAAGACAATCCATAGTAGCAAATGGCAACACTTCATTTTACCTTCAAGATCAAGCCCAATGATTTTACTCTTCCTCCACTTCATTCACCTACTCACTTGACTGCATTCTAGAATCTGTCCTTCTTCAAATTTGCTTCACCATTGAATTCTTAAAATCCCTCTTCTTCTTTCTTGTTTTTAAAAAGAAATATAAATTTTACACTTCTTCACACTTAAAAATTAATCTCATATCAATTTGGCTCCTCCTTATTATCAGATATTTTTTGAATTCCACATAAATCTACACTCTGCTCTTCTGAAACCTCTTCTCTGCCCTAGGGACTCATTTATATACTCTATCAATCAGTATCCCTTGCAACTCTGGTTTATGTATGACTTCAATCAATAAGTCACAGGCATGACGCCAGAGGGTGGGAGGAAATTTAGTTTGAGGAATTTAGTCTCTAGTCTCCTACCACTACTAAAGAAGCCATATTCCAAGCTCAGTGGTCTGATCCTAAAATAAAATCCTCTCACTCATGTTCTCTCTCTCTACCCCACCTCTCCTAGAGGATGTAGCAGCACTATGCTATTGATTTATCAACAAAGATTTATTATGCTATGCTTTAATGATTTCCTAAATATTAGTATATATACCCTACCTGCTACCTCTTACCTCTTTTAAGAATGCCACATGTTTTCTACTGGAATCCGATCGATGCGTCCATATCTTCAAGTCTATAAAGGCTGTTTGATCTATGTTCTTCACTGTACAACAAATTCAATTTGAGCATTCATTATTTCAATTTCTGTATCATTGAATCCTTAATCATCTCATTTCCTAGTACCAGTTATGGCCATTTGGCAATTTCACTAAAAAAAAAAAAAAAGTGTCAAACCAATCTCATGCTGCTTCTCTTGTGTTTGCCACAGTGGTTGAACACCTTTGGTCAGTATCACACACTCAAACACATTATTGTTTGACTTTTTTTTAATTAATTAATTTGTTTATTTAAATGCATTTCAAGCCAAATCATAGTATATATATAGAGCTCAATTTTTCCATTTCTCTGGTTGCAAACCAGATAGAGTCACACCTTTTGTGTCTTCATACATACACCTAGGTTATTGATGACCATCTCATTCAACCATCTTTACTACACCCATTCCCCTTTCCCTCTCCCCTCCTTCCCCCTGCCCCATCCAGAGATCTGCCATTTCTCACATGTTCCCCATTCCCACCCGCCTTATGTATCAGCATCCACTAATCAGAGAGAACATTCGACATCTCGTTTTTTGGGATTGGCTTACTTCACTTATCATAATGTTCTCCGATTCCATCCATTTACCTGCAAATGCTATAATTTTATTCTTTTATTGCTGAATAATATTCCATTGTGTATATGTACCACAGTTTCTTTATCCATTCATCTATTGAAGGGCATCTGGTTGCTTCCACAGTTTTGCAATTGTGAATTGTGCTGCTATAAACATTGAAGTGGCTGCATCACTATAGTATGCTGTTTTTAAATCTTTAGAGTATAGGCCAAGGAGTGGAATAGCTGGATCAAATGGTGGTTCCATTCCAAATTTTTTAAGCAGTCTCCATACTGCTTTACAGATTGGTTGCACCAGTTTGCAGTCCCACCAGCAATGTTTGAGTGTACCTTTTTCACCACATCCTTGCCAGCACTTACTTTTGCTTGTATTTTGGATAGCTGCCATTCTGACTGGGGTGAGATGAAATCTGAGAGTAGTTTTGATTTGCATTTCTCTAATGGCTAGAGATGTTGAAGATTTCTTCATATATTTGTTTATTGATTCTATATCGTCTTCTGAGAGGTTTATATTCACCTCCTTAGCCCATTTAGTGATCAGGTTGTTTGTTTTTTGGTGTTAAGTTTTTTGAGTTCTTTATATATCCTGGAGATCAGTATTCTATCTGATGTGCGTGTGGCAAAAAATTTACTCCCAGAATGTAGGCTCTCTGTTCACCTCATTAATAGTTTCTTTTGCTAAGAAGCAGCTTTTTAGTTTAAATCCATCCCATTTATTGATTCTTGCTTCTATTTCTTGTGCTTTTGGAGTCTTGTTAAGGAATTCGGAGCCTAATCCATCGTGATAAAGATTTGGGCCTACTTTCTCCTCAATTAGACACAGTCTCTGGTCTAATTCCTAGGTCTTTGATCCACTTTAAGTTTTGTGCATGGTGAGAGATAGGGGTTAAGTTTCGTTTTACTGCATATGGATTTCCAGTTTTCCCAGTACCATTTGTTGAAAAGGGTATCTTTTCTCCAATGTATGTTTTTGGCACCTTTGTCTAGTATGAGATAGCTATATTTGTGTGCATTACTCTGTGTCTTCTATTCTGTACCATTGGTCTACATGTCTGTTTTAGTGCCAGTACCATGCCGTTTTTGTTACTATTGCTTTGTAGTAAAGTTTAAGGTCTGGTATTGTGATGCCCCCTGCTTCACTCTTCTTGCCTAGGATAGCTTTGGCTATTCTGGGTCTCTTATTTTTCCAAATGAATTTCATGATTGCCTTTTCTATTTCTATAAGAAAGGACTCTGGGATTTTAATTCGGATTGCATTGAATCTGTATAGCACTTTGGGTAGTATGGCCATTTTAATAATTTTGATTCTGCCTATCCAGGAACACGGGAGGTCTTTCCATCTTCTAAGATTTTCTTCAATTTCTTTCTTTAGTGTCTTGTAATTTTCATTGTAGAGGTCTTTCACCTCTCTTGTTAGATTGATTCCCAAGTATTTTATTTTTTTGGAGGCTATTGTGAATGGAGTAGTTTTCCTAATTTCTCTTTCAGAGGACTCATTGCTGATGTATAGAAATGCATTTGATTTATGGATATTGAAGAAGAGGCAGGTAGAGACTCTAAAAGTTTCCTTCTCTGCAGGAAAGAGAGGAATGGATGAATTAGTCAGAATATAACATCAACTTCTAACCCCAGCACATATTTTCATTCATAAAATGACTGATAGGCCAGAAAGCATTAAAGAAAACAAAGAGTACTCGGTGACACTAAATATTTTTCCAAAAAGAGCTAACTTTATTAAGGAGCTAGAAAAAACTATTTCCTTTCATCCTTGCTGTTGATCCAAGCATGTCTTTGAACAAGGACGCTCCCTATATCAATAGTATTTGGAGAGATTTCACAAGAAGTGACTGTATTTTTATTAAAAATGAAGCTAGTTAATGAGGCACCCACTAACAGGTTTGGTTGTCATTTGAGTAACATTAGGTAAGATTGTTTCATGTTTCTTAGCTAACACAAGGAAGAAATACACAAATCATTTCATTTCTTCAGAGGAAAACTAATGCTTAATCCTGTGGACCATTATTTCTGGAAAACTTTCTGGCATGGTTCCTGTTTAGATATCACCAATGAGTGACATGTAGAAATCAAGAAGCTGTTATCTTTCTATTTGGCCAACATGTAGGCTTTACTTGATAACATTTTGATAAAGGCTTTAGATGTCCTCCTGGAATCACCTGCCATGGCATTGAATATAGCCATCCCATGATAGATGGTTTTCTAAATTACCTGAGCCAGTGGAGGAATTTCTGATTCACTGAAAACTACCAGAGAACCTAAGAGTTAGAGGTATCCTCCTGATCTTTACTCTTCCAATAAAGAGTTTTTTAAGTGACTTCTGCACTGTACTAAGGCCCTTCCCCTCTCAACATTTAGTTTCTATTTTCCTCTCAAATTCTGAGAGAGATTAATTTCTCTTTGAATGATGACACACCTAATCGGACTCTTTCTTATTCCATAAGACAAACTTATAATCACCAAGCAAAATACCAAATATACCCTGTTTCATAACATGCTTGAAGTGAAAAGGAAAATTTCAGCAGAAAAGAGGACAAAAGGGGGCAGAACCAAAAACTGCTACCCTTGCTGGGCACAATGGCACATGCCCATAACCCTAGCAACTCAGGAGGCTGAGGCAGGAGGATGGCAAGTTTGAAGCCAGCCTCAACAAATTAGCTAGACCCTAAGCAATTTAGGAAGACCCTGTCTCAAAATTAAAAAAAAAAAAAATTAAAAGGGCTAGGGATGTGGCTCAATGGTCAAGTGCACTTGGGTTAAATCCTTGGTACCAAGGGGGCAGAAATACCCTGCTACCCTAAAAGGGGACTGACAGTCAAAGCCTGGGAATGAGCAGGGAAATGATGAGTTAGTTGGTTCTCAGGAAAAACTGGAAAATGTAGATAGTTACATCAAAAATGAGTAAAGAAAACAAATGAACAATAATTTGTTAAAAGAATTTTGTTTGGGGGTCTGGGGTTGTGGCTCAGTGGTAGAGCCCTTGCCTGGCATGCGTGAGGCCCTGGGTTTGATCCTCAGCACCATATATTAAAAAAATTTAAAAAGAAAAGAAAAGTTAAATTAAAAAGATATTTGTTTTCTAGTAGTCTTGGTCTGAGGTTCACATATGGATGTTCCCATCAAAATTGAATCATGCCTGTAATCCCAGCGACTCAGAAGGCTGAGGCAGGAGGATTACAAGTTCAAAGCCAGCCTCTGCAACAATGAAGTGCTGAGCAACTCAATGAGACCCTGTCTTTAAATAAAATATAAAATAGGGCTGGGATATGGCTCAGTGGTAGAATGCTGCTGAGTTCAATCCTCAGTACCAAAGGAAAAAAAATTGAATTGCTTTCTCTATAAAACCCCATGGTGTTCACCTCACTGGTATCTTTTCCATACTCTTTGGAAAGCGGAGTGGGTAGTCAAAAAGGCAATGGATTACATCAATGGTTATTTAGTTGCGTTTTCTAGTGTGATTTTGTAGATAATCTTCAGATTTAAAAGAAAATGGTAAAGTATGTGCGTCAGTTTTGTGTCACCGTGACAAAAATACCTGACGAGAACAACTTAGAGGAAAGTTGATTTTGGCCTATAGTTTTAGAGGTCTAGTCTATGGTTAGCAGAGTTCATTGCTCTGGGCCCAAGGTAGAGAACATCATCATGGTGGAAGGTCATGGTGAAGGACAACTGCTACACTCATGTTGGCCAGGAAGGAGGGGGAGACACTAGTGACACTAAGTGACCCTCTCCTCTAGCCACACCCCACTTGGTGTCACACACTTAGTGACCCTCTCCTCTAGCCACACCCCACTTGTCTACAGTTATCACACTAGGAAGACTGATTAGGTTATAGCTCTCAAAATCCAATCATTTTGTGTTTGAACATTCCTGCATTAACACGGCAGCTTCTATTGACATCTCATAGCAGTATTATGGTAATTGCCTTGTGTTTTTTCCGTTGACTTGTTTTTCTTTAAGGAAAATTAGAGATTATATTGATGCAATTGAAGTTCAGTAATAAATAAATTTTTCTCTTGAAATACATCTGTCAAGAGAAATGTGTCATATTTCTAAGATTATTTTGCATAACTAAGAAAGTTGAAGGAACTGAATAAATTAGAGCTTTACTTTCCCAATCAGGAATTTCAAGTAATTGAAATTATAAGAGATAAATTTTCATTTCCATTTCTGATATTAGCCTGGGAGGGAAGGAGCTATTTACAAAAGTTTTGTATCTAATACACAGGTGTTGAGAACTGGAAAACATGAGGGGAAGGGGAAATGCTATTAGCTGTAGGAATTCCTGTCAGAGAATAGGTGGCTACCATGAACATTTAGAAGATGCTTTGAGAGGCTCCTACAGCCATGCTCACTTTATCCAAAGAGTAAAAACAAAGCACAGCACAACGATTCTATTTAACCATGTCATCTCACAGTTATTGGCAGTGCATGTATCTTTAGAAAGAAAGGAAGAAAGCTGCAGTGATAATCAACTCTCTTTAAGCCAAGAGTAAAAGAATCAGGGATGAAGTAATAATGTGCTTATTTTTCCTTTTTTTTTTTTTTCCTTTCCTCAAGTAAAATACCTCCTAACATTTTTGGTGTGTGATTTAAGATTGTTTAATTCAGTGGAAATATGATGGAAGATTAGAGAGTACAAAATAAGCTGTTAAAAGTAGACCAGCCCAGGAGTTATTCTGCTCCAGTGCAGATTTCCTCCTTTAGAGGTCTCTCTCTCCTAGAGTTACCCTATTTTATGAAGATTTTAAAATAATATATAAGAAACAGTAAATTCTCAGTAATTCTGTTTCATAAGGAAGTGTCTTCAAAAGAAGGAAATGACATACCACTCTTTCTGGCAATGTAATGAGAAAGGTGGGTCTTGGGTGAGCAAAAACAGAGACCACAAGTTGATTCTTTCACTCAAGCAAAATCTCTGCAGGTTGAACTGTTTGTTGTGGCATATTTGGAGAAGAGTGATGGACTGACATTTTTCTTGCAGAGATAATCTTTGTATGCCCTGTGTTGCAAGCCAGTTTTGCAGAAGCCAACACTGAGAAAGAGTTGGGCATGCACTATAACTATTAGACTATATGGAGGGGGACGGAGGCAGCACTGGGGAAAGCAAGCAGCTGAACAGCAATGCAGTCCCAACAAAGTCTCAGTTAACTCCTCTGCAGAGCTCTGATGCGTATGTAGCCCATACCTTGGTGAATGAAAACAGCCAGGGCTAGATCCACCATCATGAAATATAGACTGCCTTGGGAAGTCTAAGTGACAGAGCCCTGCACAGCTTATGCACATACTGAAGAAACAAACTGTTGGAGGCTGTCTGCTGGCAGCTGGGACAAGCCATACCTTGAAGAAAGATACAGATATGAGGAGAGCATTTTCATGTTCACTACAGCCCTTTCATGTATTGATTGCAGTTCTTGTTCAGTTGAAAATAGCTTTCAGTGGGAGCAACTTCCCACGTTTTATCTTCAAGAATAGAATCAATTAATCTGTTTTGACCCCAAATCATAAATCATAATCCTAGAGTCTATAGACAGTTTAAGTTTTTGATGTTATTCTCTTTCCAAATTGGGAACATAAAATAGTTAAAATACTATTAATTTCCAAACAAGTAGGGTTTATAAGCCTATCTATAATATTTGAAAACCAGTTCAATTTCACTATACAATTTCTCTGAGCCACTTGTTGGCTTCGAATGATTTGTATTGAATTTGGTTTTGGCTTTGAAACACGTATTTATCAGGCCTGTCAAGTCCAAAATAGATCTTTTAAAACTATGGTACCATGTTCAGTGATATGTGAAGCATGATTTGCTGTGCAATGCCATTAGCTACTGCCATAGCTGATGCAGAGTCTACAAACTTCTGCACACTAAATGTTCAGTGGATGGAGCTTATCCACTTCAAAATGCTGGCAGAACACAAAGAGCCTGTGCTCATTTATGCAGCCAACAGTGAACTGTAAGGTCACCACTGAAAAGAGCCCAAGGGCTTGAACAGAATTCTTTTAATGGTCTTTTTATTAGACTTTATATTGTCTAGTGGTTTCAACATGAAATAATATAAAATGGGTTTCTGTGAGAGTTTAGCACTATGACTAAATCTCCTCCCTTATTATTAAAGTTATATACTAGTAAAAAAATAGATTGTGTTGATTATTGTCTCTCATATAAAAATTCAAAACAGTTTACTTTGAAACTTTCACAATTGAAGGAAAGTTTTTCAAACTTTTCCAAATAACTTGCCAGTGCTCAGCAATGTTATAATTTCATGAGTTGGGTTTTTTCTTTTTTCTTTTCATTTATTTATTTTTTATTTTTTATATTTTGGCTATTCCATTATAATTATACCTTGGGTGATTAGATCTTTAAAAAGATTAACACTTTTATAACCCAGGGTTTAATTTCTGTCCTATTGTTTATAGTATGCCTGTTCAGGACATTTTCTTAATATATTTATAGTGTCTCTATAATAATGGAACATTTCATTTCAGAAATGAATACTCTTTGTATCATTAATTCCTCTTACAAATGTATGGAAGCAGATTTTTAAAATATCTGGCCCAACTCAATCATTGTGTTTTAGACATATAATGCTTAAGAACATTAAAGGACTGGTAGACAATACCATTTTTTATCAGATCTAAGATGCCATTGATTACAACATGAAAACTAATTTCACAGATATGAAATTCTGTGAGATACTGATGATATATAGCAAAGTATTATCATACACTTATTACACCTGAGTATCATTTTTCTTCAATAGTTATAATTAAAGGAAGTTTTTATGGAGAGTTTCATATGTATAACCTCTGACTTATTGCTGCACAGAGCAAACTCTATGAATGGTAGGGCAAATTATGAGTGACCTTGCAGTGGTACATGTATGAGCAGATAATACTTTTTCATTAATGAAAGCAATAAAAATTTCAATAAAATCCAGAATCAGCACATTTACAATAATAATGTTTTTTAAAACATCATTTTCAATTTCACATTATTGGGGAATACTAAGCATAATTTGGAGTCATTAGCCAAATATGAAGCAGCTATAATGATTGTAGTAACTATAACAGGGTACAGTTAAACTGTGGGTCTGAACACTCAATTATTAAAAAAGATGTAGGAAAGGTATACTATACTTGTAAAAGGATCCTCTTTGTGCTTGGAGTGTAAACCTCACTACTCAATTGCTGGTAGCTTATTTTAAAAACTGACATGTGCCTTCCTCCCCACACACACACCTGTATTTCTTCTTCCTCTACCTTTTTCCCCTCCCTAATTGCAGAGGAAGCAAGATTAACTTTCTGCCTGTCCCAGACTGGGTTATCATGCCCTTCAGCTCACTGACTACAAGAAGGAGGGAATTTACTTGGAACAGTAGCACATGCCTGTAATCCCAGTAGCTTGGGAGGCTGAGGCAGGAGGACCACAGGTTCAAAGCCAGCCTTAACACTTAATGAGTACTAAGGAAAGCTCCAAAGAAGTTACTGCTTTTGTTAAAACATCAACTCACTCTCTCAAAAGGAGAGAGAGAAATCTAAAAGAGAGGGAGACTTTATGCTGAGTATTTAATGCATCCATGGTGGAACCTTGTTGTTCTGAATAAAGTATATCCTTTCAATAAAATGTCACTTCTCTAGGGAATAGAAATGTCTCCTCTTTTTCCACCTAGGAATATTTGGTATGTATGTCTAGAGAAAATCCACTTTGTCTATTCAGCAATTTTTTCATGAAAGTGAAGGTATTTCAGAGATATAATTGGACTGGACTGAGGTAAAAGATGGTTTTGGCTTCCTAGAATGAATCCCTGTCTCTTCAGTATCAGACAAGGTTCTGGATCATTATCACAGAAAGTCTCAGAGTCATTTTCCTGGAGTATGCATGTCCAAAGACATGCCACAGTGCAGAGGTTATTACTGAGTCAGTCCATAGTTTAGAATCGTGGACAAAGGTAAAAAAATTAAACATTGTCATCACATGTCCCTTGAATAACACTGAGTCACAGAAACATCTCTGTATCCAATTAGTAGAGACAATCTAAGCAATCATTGTGTGTCTAGGCAAAAAATGATTTGGCCTTATGACAAACAAAAGCACAAAATTTTGTAATGATAAAATATATTACATTACCTCTCACAATCAATCATATTAATCTATCACTATCTAACAAAAAAGAAATATTTAGGGTAAATTACACAAGGTGGGTTTTATTCTTAAAATAAGACTGGAATTGAAAAAGATAAAAAGACCAACATAACAATTAAGAAAGATAGAAGAGCTTACAGTGTAAGACAGGTAGCTAAATCCTATGTCATGAACAATTGAAACACTGTTATTTGAAAAAGATTCATGCCTCAAAATCATTCTGGAGAGCACTGAAAAGAATAAGTGAAGAGAGCAAAATCATTGAAGACATGTGCATATTAAATGAAATGATAAACAATGGTTTTGGAGAACCATCTCCTGTGATACCTACGGGACTAGTTCTGTTTTAATACTACCTTCTAGAAGTGCCACACCATGAAGATATGTGAACCAATTCCAAGAAAGTATGGCATTTAAAAGATAAAATTTAATTGACGCTTTTTAAGATTTATTTGTTCTTTTCATATACAATGAGATTACTTTGACATATTATACATACATGCAGTATAACTTATTCTAGTTAGGCTCCAGTTCTTGCTGTTTTACAAGATGTGGAGTTTCACTGGTTGGATTCATTCTACTCTCTTTCCTATTCCCATCTCCCCTCCTTCCCTTCATCTCCTCTGTCTAATCCAATGAACTTCCATTCTTCTCTCCTCCCCTTATTGTGTGTTAGTATCCACATATTAGAGCAAACATTGGGCTTTTGGTTTTGGAGGGTTGGCTTATTTCACTTAGCATGATAGTATCCAATTCTATCCACTTACCAGTAAATGCCTTAATTTCATTCTTCTTTATGGCTGAGTCATATCTCATTGTGTATATACACCACATTGTATTAATCCATTCATCTTCTGAAGGACATCCAGGTTGGTTCCATTGCTTAGTTATTATGAATTAAGCTGCTATAAACATTGATGTGGCTGCATCACTATAGTATGCTGTTTTTAAGTCCTTTGGGAATATACCAAGGAGTAAGATAACTGTGTCAGATAGTGGTTCCATTCCAAGTTTCCTAAGGAATCTCCAAGAAAAGGCAGTCACAAAATTCATTTGAAAAAACAAGAGCCCAGAATAGCCAAAGAAATTCTTAGAAAAATGAAGCAGGAGGCATCACAATACCAAACCTTAAATTATACTGCAGGGCTATAGTAACAAAAATGGCATGGTATTGGCACAGAAACAGGCTTGAAGACCAATGGAATAGAATAGAAGACAGAGGCAAACCCACATAAATACAGTTAACTCATCCTAGACAAAGGTGCCATAAACATACATTAAAGAAAAGATAGCTTCTTCAACAAGTGGTGCTGGGAAAGCTGAAAATCCATATGTAATAGAATGAAATTTAATTACTATCTCTCACCCTGCACAAAACTCAGCTGAAACTGGATCAAGGACCTAGGCATTAGACCAGAGACCCTTAGCCCCCATCATGTTGGCTTAGGAACTGACTTCCTCCACAAGACTCCTAAAGTGCAAGAAGTAAAATCAAGAATCAATAAATGGGATGGCATCAAACCATAAAGTTTCTTCACAGCAAAGAATCAAGAATGTGAAGAGAGAGCCTACAGAATGGGAGAAAATATTTGCCACCTGCACCTCAGAGAGAGCATTGATCTCCAAGATATATAAAGAACTTAAAAAACATAACAAATAACCTAAAAAACAAATAACTTAAAAAACATAACAAATAATTAATAAATGGGCCAAAAAACCTCACAGAAGAAGAAATATGAATGGACAATAAATACATGAAAAAATTTTCAACATCTCCAGCAATTAGAGAAATGCAAATTAAAACAACACTGAGATCCAGTCTTACTTCAGCCAGAATGGAAATTAGCAGGAATACAAACAATAATAACTGTTGGCAAGGATGTGGAAAAAAGCTTCAATCATACATTAGTTGGCACTTTTTAAATTTATCTCATCTCACAGAATCCCCCCTTGTTTGGTTTTCCAATATTCCCGTGTGCATAGGAAAAGTGAACTATATTTTCCATTACAGTACTCTTTCTATCAATGTATTTTCTGTAGTATTTACTGCTGTGGTATTGTTACTTTATCTGTGAGTATAGGAAGGAAAAAATAAAATATGCCAACATATTGTTTTAAAGGCAACACTTCAAGAGCTATAAATGGAACACACTTCTCTCCTGGTAAAGAGGAAAGAATTGCCATAAAACAGCTTACATTTACTTTGCTACATTTTTCTCTTAAGTATGTCTGAAAAATATTTGTGAAAGTTAAAATGGTTACTTATATTTTTGTAATAAACCATCTCCATTATTCAATATTTGCTCTAGGTGCTAAATTGATCCAGTTTTGACAAGTTGATACATTTTCCAAAGTTACTGAAAGATAATTAGATACACTAAGCTGTAAATCTTCCTATGACAGGGTTTCTTAATTTAAATTTTATAACTTTTGCATTCACTAAATATGGCTAAATTCTAACAGAAAGAAGGAACTATTGTTCAAATATAATAGCTAAGACAGTGTCACTATTCAAAAATAGTACAGCGCCTTTATATGTAGCTATTTTCCCAATAAGTTTATTATATTTAAAATATGGTACATGATTTAATGTGCTGTTTTCCCCTTTCTATTCCAGAACTTATTTACCTTAAGTTCAAAGAAACCCACTGCCTATATTAACCAATATAATCACCTTTCATAAACATGATAAAATAATTAAATATCACTAGAAATTTGACAATGTCTTTATGATGAAAAAGAAATATCAATGCAAGCTAACACAATACAGAACTCAAATCATAAGAGATAATTTGGAGGATAAAACTATCAAGTATTTTTGAGTGAATTACCTCAAATCTTGGCCTTTTATTAGGTCACTAGGATTCTGTGTCTATTCCAGCTAGATTAATCTTCAAGCTTGTAGTTACTTGTCCATATTCATTTCCACAACAGTCATCCTGACGCCTAGACAGAAACAGAACTACTGCTCTGGGTAGAGGTGACTTTTTCACCACTTTCAGTGAGAGAAGAGACAAGGAAGCATGTCTTCATCACCTTTTTTCTTTTTTTCCTGAATGTTAATGATTAAACCAGGGCCATAAGCATACCAGGCAAGCACTCTGCCACTGGGCTACATCTGCAGCCCCAGGGAAGCATGTCCTCAAAGCAATGTTTGAATTTTCAGTGAGTTTGTAGTGAGACTTATTACTGGCTTTTCCCAAACAGCACATCACTATGGATAAGATTCTACCAAGAACTAATCACCCCTCTTTTCTTTCCTACAAAATGTCATACCCATAAAACTTCAGTCTCCACAATAATGAAGAGTCAATCTATCTAGTTAAGCCACTTTACTTCCACCAACAATCATGTTGGAATTTTTCCCAACATGTACCTGTAAAACTTTTACACTGTGTCTCTGAAATTAAAGTTTTTATAAGAAAAAGTTACAATTAGCAAACTCAGCACTATTGAAACTATAAAATTAGTGGAGGCCATAATAAAGAAAAAAGAAAAGAAAAATATATTTTAACATGAAGAATATGATAACCACAACTTAAAATTCTCTAGATGAAAAACTAATAAGATATAGATGAAGACAAAATTATTTTTCCCAAGCCAGAACTGAGGAAATCTGTGAGAACATCTAAATTAGAGTGTGTTCAATGGAGATTTTTGCCTAGTTTCTATATTTACAGAGCCTAGAGCTCAATATTTACCTAGGATATAGTCAATAAATATTGTTTATATATTAATGAATTAATGAAAACTTATATAAAGCAAAAAGATAAAATATATGTCGATTATTCAAATAAGAAGACAGATTTGATGCAAGATGGACAGTTTCTGTCTAAGAGGAATTCTAGAAATTAAGAATGAGGGGAAAGGAAACATTTTTAATAATATATATTTCCTGTGAGGACTGGAAGTGTAATTTCCAGAATAAAAGATTCTAATTTGTGCCAAAACACAAATAAAAATAATTTCATGTAGACGAATATCCTAGTGGAATTGCAACACCAAAATAACAGAAATATGCTTACAATCATTAGGAGCTAAATACAGATTGTCTGTCAAGGAAAAGCATCTTACTGGTATCAAGCTTCTCATTAACCAAACAGAGGGCTAAAAGTTAATGGATCAATGCCTTTGGGATTTCTGAGTTAAAATTACTTTAAACCTGGGATTATATACCCAGTAAAAATACTAATAAAGTATGGGGATAAATTAGAAGTATTTTCAGGTGAAGAAATTATCTCCTTGCAGACATCCTGAAGGAGGAGGAAGAGGAAGAGGAAGAGGAGGAGGGGTGGGGTGGGAGGAGGGGGGGGGTCCTCACTTCAATTTGTATTCCTGAAAAGAGAAAAAAGAAAGAAAGAAAAACACATTTGGATTCTTTGAAAGCATGCAATGGTGTCTTTGTTCAATCAGTACAGTTAAAAATAGGAAATCTGAGGGGTCTGTACAAATGCCTTAAGGGGAAAATGGATTCTATTCAACAATCGATATGATTAATACTTTGAATATCTTACTAATATGACTAAATCCATGGGGTGTCTTGCTGTAATAAAAAAGAATAGAATAATAAACACTTTGTAGAACAAAAAGCTGAGTAAAGAAACCCATAGACCACATCAAGCACTCTAAAATATAGTATGATTCTGAACATTAAGAACTTGGAATGTTTTCTTTTGTTTCCAACAGTTTCAATTATGTAGGATTCCATACTTTTTCAAGGACTCCCCTTACAATGCTTTGGCTGAAATGATATTTATGTTTTGTGTTTATGATATTTATGTTTATGTTTATTATGATATTTATGTTTATGTTTATTATGATATTTATTATTGTTTATATATAATATTCATTAGATTTACATAATGCCTCAAGTTTTATAAAGTTGATTTGTTTTTAATTTTTAAAGTCAATCTCTAATGAAAACACAGAAGACAGCATCAAACTTGGAGAAATGAAACAGAACATACATTGACAACATCAAATAATGGCATGGTTGATAGAATTGAGGACATGACAGGGCATGAGCAGAAAACAAAAATGAAATGTTTTCCTTGCCTTGTGTAAAGTGAGTGTGGTTGGCTCTCTTAAAGTCGTGGATCAAAAAACATTTGTTGAGGAATTTTATTTAAAATCGTAAATGTATTATTAGGCAAATGTTGAAAATATAAAATTTGATCACTAGAAATGGAGAAAGTGAAGTTACTGTGATGAGCTAAACTCAACTTTCATAACAAGAAGTTAGTAGATATGTCAAAAGTTGATAAATCCAGAGACAGAAATAAAACATATAAACAGCCAGTGATAAAAACACATTAACTCAAAACAGAAAATGTTTTAAGTTTGTTAAAACTGCACATTGCACCCAAAGTGGCAACAGAGGAAGAAATGAAATTTCATTTTTTTAAATATCCTTTTTTAAACTATCTAAAGATATAAAGATGTAAATATAGACATAATTTTCTCATTGTTTTCCTTCTCCAAGAAGATATAAGAATGTCTTTTAACATTATCTTAGCACCTACTTGACTATCAATTCTTCTCCATTGACCAAATTGTTTAGAATAGTAATTCCTTTTAGTTATTACTATAATTATAGTTACTATCCTATTTTATATTTTATAGCATTCTGCAAATTCTTATGCACATCCTCTCAGTTAACCTAATAAGGAAGTTCTTATCCCCATTCTATGATTGGCAAAACTGTGTTTCAGATCAATTAAATAATTTCCTCAGGTCAAAGTTTCAAAAAATGTATGCTAGAAACTGTGACAGGCCATGGGGAACCAATGGTCAGGGACACAAAGGTAGGTCCTGCTCTCAGGGAGTTAATAACGCGGTTGGGATGGCCAAGGTTAATCATGCAAATGAACATTTAATTAAAAACGGAGACAAATTACCCAAAGGAAAACATGGTTTCACAAAACTTAGGTAAATGATTCTGTTCTCAGTAGGAGTAGTAGAAGTTAAAAATGCAAGAGAAGGAGAGGTGCTTGGAGAGAATAATAGCAAGGGCAATGATCCTAAAGTATGGAGCATTGTCCATAAATACAGATATGTAGGCTGGAGCAAAGAGCACAAGGAATCCATACTGAGAGATGGAGCCGGGCCCTGCATGATTGTGGCCATGTCAAAATCTCTTCTCTAGCAGGGCGCAGTGGCACACATCTATAATCCCAGTAGCCCCTGAGGCTAAGGCAGGAGGATTAGGAATTCAAAGCCAACCTCAGCAACTGAATGAGGTACTGAGCAACTTAGTGAGACCCTGTCTCTAGATAAAATATCAAACAAAGGGCTGGGGTTGTGGCTCAGTGGTTAAGCACCCCTGGGTTCAATTCCCCAGTACCAAAAAAATAAATAAATAAAAGGAAAAAAGGATTCTTCTCTTAGTCCTAAGAACAATCAGAAACTCAGAAAGCACTAAAGGAGGAGGAGACATAATATAATCAGATTTGCATTTTAAAAAATGATTTTGACTATAGTATGGCAGAGCCCATAGCTGGAAGGCTACGGTTTCAATACAGATACTGGAGCTCCAGGTTTCATACTCCTTCTACTGTAACTACCTTTGAGGATACCTTCTATTTGATAAATGAATCTATTAACTTTCAAATCATCTTCTGTTAGCAAAACTTTCAGCAAGATGTGAAGAGCTGAACACTATCATCCTTGTTAAATATTGCCCAGAACAGTACCTTTCTCAGAGAAGGAAACAAATTCCAAGTGAAGAAATGAATATATTATGTTGTGTAACTTTCAAAACTGCTATGCCAAGGATGCCATTCATATGTCTCTTTTGTTTCCAGAGAATATCATTATTTCTCTTTGATCTTCTACTCCCCCAAGTAAGAAAAATGTGTCGTGGATATTGTGAACTCACAATAGTAAAAAGGTTCCCATAGAGTACAGAGAAACAAGTTAAACTGAAGGGAAGCAGAAAAAAAAAAAAAAACTCTGAATTCTCAAATAGTCATCTAAAATAGGCTTACATCATTGAAAAGGATATATGTGAACCTGTATTCTGGAGCTGAAGTGAAAAGAAAAACAAAAAATTAAATTGTGCAGAAGCAGCAATTATCAAGCATGAAGAATGAATGCAAGATACACAAATGCAAAGATATGCAAGGCCCTTACAAATCCTAAAACATGCAATGCATGGTCATGTGTATTTACACAAACCTGCACACATACAAATCTTATCAATCAGAAGGATCATCATTACACACTCGTAAAACAGCCAAGCACCCAACTGAGTGCAAAGAAAACTGATACTCCCTACAAAAGTTCATTTGTGTACCTATATGTGCAGAGGTGTTTAAAGTGACTATTGATACCAACAACAAAATTTGAATGCAAACACATGGTAAAAGGCAGCAGTTTTTCTGCTTATAATATACTGAGACTCCATCTTCAAGTGAAATTTGGTCCAGTACTTTATTAACCCTGGCTCATCTTGTGACATGTAATGCATTTACGTGGGCTATCATACATAAATAACAAGTAATCATTTCAACAAAAGACTGACACATTTGGTGGAAAAATGTTTAGGAAGCACCTTGTGTGAAAACTCTTACATTTGCTTCTTAGCTGACTTGCCTTGAACACCCACACATGCATTTTCAGTTAACAATATGCCAGAAACTATTATCCTTGCTTTTACCTGCCCACACATAATTGTATCCCTTCTTCCCCTAGCTTGTTTTTCAGGTTGTAAAAGATTAGAACACAATGTCTATTTCTATTAGCTTTGAAGACAGAAAAACTAATAACATACACTTCCAGCTGAGAAAGTACATTTTAGAAGTTGGTATTCATGGTTAATAACAATGAAATCAGGAAAACTGAATCATTTGAAGTGAATTAAAATTCAAGAATTCTTTTTTTGCAAAAGAAGTTTTTGTATAAACTAATATGTAAGAATTTTCCAGTATATGACACAGTCAGATATTTATCAAAGATCTGGATTTCTGAGGATATTAGAATGTTTAAAGTTCATAATAGTGCATAAGATTTTGAAACATATTTTTTGGATTGCACATTTAAAGAATTAAATCATGATTTTAATACATTAACCAAATTGACAAATCCTCTATGACTCAGTCTAGTTTTAATAGGTTCAGATTTGTGATAGAAGTATTCTTTATCTACTGAGTCTATGATAGCAGAAACTAACAAAAGAAGGAGAACCTGGCTCTAAAAAAGGCCTCCAACATCCATCTGAAGGATCTCCTCATTCTCTGAGGTCAATGAACCAATTGCCTAAAAAATTGAAAATACAATAAAATATAAAATAAACAGACTTCCTATTCATTTATCCATATAACACATGTTGTATACTTCATGCATACCTTTACCCAAGAAACAGAAAAGAGCAGAAAGAACTGACCAACCACACTGTAAAATAGAAGCAACAGAAATTTATAGGCGATCCTTATAATATACTCAGACTCCATCTTCAAATGAAATTTGGTCCAGTCACCTTTATCTTGTTAACCCTGATTCAGAGAAACTTATAGAGGAAATAACAGACTTATAGATGATCCAATGGAACTAACTGGATCATACCAATAGATAATTTTTTTGAATCTGTATATTTCCATGTGAGAAAAAAATTCCTAGTAATTACCCTCAGTTGTCCCTGGTTTGATTACCTTCTGTGTTAGTCAACTTTTATTGCTGTGACCAAAATATCTGACATAAATAACTTAAAGAAGGAACAGTGTGTTTGGGGTCATGGTTTCAGAGGTTCAGCAGGAATGTTGCTCATCAGTGAGATGGGTGACAAGCAATTCACTGAAATTCAACATTATAGAGTAAAGTAATCATAGAGATACAAATCCAGCATCTCTGAACATAGAACACGAAATAATACTTTAGAAAAGGGCCATCTTTGCTGGTGGTGGCATCAGTATTGCCAGTTCACTACAGAGGGGTCAGGTAACACAGGCAGAAAGATAGAAAAGCACTGTGAATACATTTGGCACAGGAGAACCTGTGGAACACAGCAGGAAAGTGATCTTAACTGACCTGGGGATGCTGAGGCAAGCTGATGATGGAAATCTCTTGGTGGCAAGTGGATAGTTGAGGTAGGAAGTGGCCATATGGCAACTTTCAGAAGCAGGAGTTTGGGAGTTTATGGAAAGCACGGCTAGCTTGTCCCAGAAAATGTCTGAGGTGGGATCCAGAGTGTGCTTTGTCCAGAATGACTAAAACGGGCACAGAGACGATTGTAGCCGGGGTATCCAGGCTGAGATAGCAAAGGGAGGGAGGCTTACCTTCCTTGTTTATGGTGGCTCATGTTATCTGTTGGAGAGAAGCCAAAAACTGGACAGGCAGACCATCTGTGTTCCAGACCATCTGTGTTTCCATCTTGGGAAACCCACATCCATGGTAGTAGAATATCTGAGACCTACATAGGGCTAGTTCTCCCAATCTAGGGAGAATTTCCAGGATGAATTTTCAAGAGGTCCTTAAGCCTCAGGTGTCCAGTAGGGATGAGTATCTGCCCAGCAAGAGGGGCTATGGATCTCTCTTTCTGGAGGAAATGTATCCAGACAAAGTCCCAAAGGATAGTCAGAACTAACCATCAGCTGCTGGAACTTCCCATTTAGAACTCTGCATCAGCTCCACTATGGGAGGTCATCAGCCTATTCTGTCCAGGCAAAATTCCAGTTGTCAGCACTCCCTGCAGATCCTACCTTATACTGTGAGATGAGAAGCTGAGAGCTACTACAAACAGCTTTGGTTCCAGGCCATACCAGCTGGAAGCTTGGTGAAAATCACAAAGTGGCTGGATTTGCCAACCCCAGTCTTTGAAGCAAGGGGTGGCTTTAAAAGAAACACAAAGAAGGGCTCAATAGCACAGGCAGAGAATCCAACCTTGTCAACCATTTTGACTACCTCAGCAGAGTTGATCCCTCTGTTATTAAGAGTTTTTTTCCCTTTTTTATTTTTTCATTGTGTGTGTGTTTATGTGTAAACTGCACTGATTTATGTGTTTATGTGTAAACTCACTGCACTGATTAGCTTGAGAATATGTAATTTGTCTTTCATTTTTACCATTTTCTGCCATCTCTTTTATATTTAACTTTGTTTTCACTTTTAAGGGGTAGAATTTTTTGTGGATTTGGTTTGGTTTGATTTGATTTTTTTGTCTGTTCTTACCATTGGTTTTGCTTCTCTTATTACTCTTTCTTCACTATTCTCTGCCCTTTGATGGTTAAATTCTCTTGTTCTCTATTCCTTTCTCTTTTTATTATTTCATTACTTGTAGTTAGTTTTTATTTCTCCTTCTTTATAGCCATCATCAGTTACCTATCTCCTGCTTTCACTCTGTTCATGTTTTTAAACACTTCAAACTTCTCTTGTCTTCCCAGCTCATTTTCTCTTCATTTATGGAACTATAATTTTACTATCCTTAAACTATTTAGTTTATATAGTTCTTGCCCCCAACCATTCCTGTCCTGGTGGTTATTAATATGGTGGAAAACATAGTTGACATTTGCAGTTTAGTGCTAGATCTAGTTTGTGTCTGTTTATTGTTGTTGCTAATTTTAAATATGGACACTCCCCTTTCCTCTGTGTGGAAATTACTGTTGTAAATGTCATGGTAGGCATCAGAGATATATTTTAAGGTTACATATTTGTCCCCACCATTATTGCTACTGCTTGATCCCCCTTTTCCTAAGAGGAGCTGAGAAGTGATTAGCTTACCACAAGTTTACGGGCAGAGATCCTGCTGCTAAGCTATACTCAACAACTCATTTAAGTAACAGTGAACTCGGTCCACAAACAAATTATCTCCATTTGAATTCCAACCGTATTTCAACACATAGAATAAGGGAGACAAAAACATCAAACAAATGACCAGGCCTCAACTAGAAACAGCTAGAGGGAGATTTCAGGACCCACTTCTGGACATGTACACATACAGCAAAACAAGAGAGATATCCCAAGACAATAGCTCAAAGGAACCCATACTATTGCAGAGCTCTCAAAGAATGTATGCAGTTCTACAGCAACAAACTAAGCATAATTGAAAGTTGAAAATAACACTTGAGTTGCACTGAGCATAGGTGGTGAAACTAAAAGATACCAACTACACAGTATTGACTATAAAAAAGATAATATACACATGAAAAGACAAACATAATAGAGAAAAAGGAATTCATTAACAGATGTGCAAGTCCACAACCTCTGAAAAAAAAAAAGAAAACAAGGAAAAAGTCTCCCCCTAAAATTTATAATCCCCCAACAAAACAACCCACAGACATGGAAATACATAAAATTTCAGAGAAATGATATAAAAATTTGATTGAAATTGTTGAATGAGTTGAATGAAATAAGAAATGAATTAATAGAGCAAACACAAGAGGTAAAAGACCATTTAAGTAAAAACAGAGACCCTGAATCAAACCAACAAACCAGAACTCTTGGAAATGAAAAACAATGAAACAAATTTAAAAATTCACTTGAAAGTATCACCAACAGATTAGATTATGTAGAAAATAGAGCTTCAGGCTTTGAAGACAGAACTTCAGGCCTTGAAAACAGGGTGTGTGAATGTGAATACTGAGTATGCAATAAAGGAAAAGAAATAAAAGACCATAATCAGAATATACAATAACCATGGGACAACATCAAAAAAACAAATTTTAAAGTCTTCAGAATGGTAGAGAACATAGAGATACAGGCTGATGACATTAATTAATTTCTTTTTCAATGAAATAGGAGAAAATTTTGTAACCTTAAAGACAAGATGGATATTTACATGCAGCATGTACGTAGAACATCAAATAGTTAATATCAAAAGAAGATCTCTCTGAGACACATCATATTCAAAATACCTAAAAAAGAAAATAAGGAAAGAATATTAAATGTTGAAAGAGAAAAGCATCAGGCTATATTTTAAAAGAAATCAATAAATCTCATTTTTTGACTTCTCAACTCAGACCCTAACATCAATGATAAGTTGATGAAAGTTAAAGTTCCGAAAGAAAACAATTTTCAGTCAAGACTGCTATATCCAGAAAAGCTATTATTCAGAATTGAGGAAGAAATTGAAACCTTCCATGAAAAGGATAAATGAAAAGAATTAATGACCACTAAGCCAGCACTACAAAAAATACTTAAGGATATACCACACCTGGAAGAACTAAAAACAGAAACCCCAGAACTCTCAAATAGATGAAAGTCTCTAGAAGAGTCATTTAACTAAATGAGAAGACTGGATTAAATGTAGGAAATAAAACAAAATGTCAGGAAACAACAAACATCTATCCATAATAACACTGAATATAAATGGTCTGGACTTTTCAGTTAAAGCATAAATCAGCAGAATGAATTTAAAAACAAGATGTAACTATATACTATTTGCAAGAGTCTCATCTCAGAGGAAAAGACAACTATAGACTGAAAGTAGAATTACATAAATAAATTACATAAATAGAATTAAGGACAAGAATCCCATGATCAGATCAGTAGATATAGAAAAAGCCTTTGACAAAATCCAGCACCCATTCATGTTAAAAATGCTGGAGAAACTAGGGATAAAAGGATCTTATCTCAACATTATTAAGGCTATATGTGACAAACCCCATAACCATGTCATACCAAATGGAGAAAAACAGTAAAAATTTCTTTTAAAATCCAGAAAACAAAGACAAAGCTGTCCACTCTCACCGCTCTTCTTCAATATAGTTCTTGAAAGTCTAACCAGAGAAATCAGGCAAGAGAAATAAATTATAGGAATATAAATGGAAAAAACAAGTCAAATTATTTGTTTGCTGATGATATGATCCTATACCTAAAAGACACAAAAAACTCCACCACACGACTTCTAGAGGCAATAAACAAACTCAGCAATGTATCAGCATACAAGATCAACATTTACAATCCAATAGCTTTCAGATACTCCAATACTGAATCTGCTGAGAAAGGAATCAGAAAAATTAATAGAGGAATAAGTCTAAACAAGGAGGTGGAAGACCTCTACAGTGGAAACTACAGGAAACTAAACAAAGTAATTGAATAAGTTCTTAGAAGATGGAAGAACTTCTCATGTTCTTGGATAGGAAGAAATGTGTCAAAATGGCCACATGACCAAAATTGTTATACAGATATAGTGCAACCCCATCAAAATACCAATGACATTCATCACAGAGCTACAAAAAGAAGGTCCTAAAATTCATTTGGAAGAATAAAAGACCCACAATAGTCAGAGCAATATTAAGCAAGAAGAGCAATACTGGAGGCATCACAATACCTGATTTCAAATCATACTACAAAGCAATGAGATTTAAACAAAAACAGTATGGCATTTGCATTAAAACAGACATGATAACAAATGGAATAGAATATGTAGAGACAAATCCATAGCTACAGTCCTCTGATACTTGACAAAGCTGCCAAAAATATGTTGGAGGAAAGACAGCCTTTTTAACAAATGGTGCGGAAAAACTGAATATTCATATACAGAATAATGAAACTTGATCCCTTATTTCTCACCCTACACTAAAGTCAACTTAAAGTGAATCAAAAGCATAAAATTTTTCAACTTCTATTAAAAAAAAGCATAAGAACAGCACTCTAAAATATAGGTACAGGCAACAACTTCCATAACAAGATCACTAAGGCTTAAGAAATAAAATCAAGAATAAATATTTAAGACAGCATCAAATTAAAATGCTTCTACACAACAAAGGAAATAAGAACATGAATAGAGAGCCTACAGAATGGGAGAAAATCTTTGCCAGCTAATCCTCTAATGGGAGATTAATATCCAGAATATAAAGAATTTAGCTGGGCAAAGTGGCACATGCCTATAATCCCAGCACTTTGATAGGAGAATTACAAGTTCAAAGCCAGCCTCAGCAACAGCGAGGCACTAAACAACTCAGTGAGACCCTGTCTCTACATAAAACACAAAATAGGGCTGGGGATATGGCTCAGTGGTCTAGTGCCCGAGTTCAATCTCCGGTAGCAAGAAAAAAAATAAAGGAACTTAAAAGACCTAACACCCAAAAAACCACCCAATCAAAAAACAGACAAAGGAACTTAACATATTTTACTCAAAAGAAAAAATACAAATGGGCAATAAACATATTGAAAAAAATTTTTCAACATCCCTAGCACTTAGAGAAATGTAAACCAAAAATACATTGAGATTTTACTCCAGTTCAAATGGTAATAATCAAGAATACAAACAATAAATGCTGGCAAGGATATTAATTAAAAAGTACACTCATATATTCTTAGTGGGACTGAAAATGTGTAGTACCACTTTGGAAAGTAGTATGGAGATTCCTCAAAAGAGTAAGAATAGAAAACCATATGATACAGCTATCCCCCTCCTGTACTTATCCAAAAGAACTAAAATCACCATACTTCAGTGACATAGCCACTTTGATGTTTATAGCAACACAATTCATAATAGCCAAGTTATGGAACCAGCTCAGGTACCCAACAGATAAAGAAAATGTAGCATAAATACACAATGGAGTTTTACTCAGCCAAACAGCAGCATGAAATTATGGCACTTACTGGTAAATGGATGGAAAAGGAGAACATCATGCTAAGTGAAATAAGTCAGACTTAGTCAAGGGCTGAGTGTTTTCTCTTATATGCAGAAACCAGAGCAGAATAAAGGGGAGTGATATCACAGAAATAGAGAGGAGATCACTATAGTAGAGAACATCTGACTGCAATTTCATAAGAGGCATGTTTTAGTCAGCTTTGCATTGCCATGATCAAAATACCAGCCAAGGACAACTTAGAGGAGGAAAAGTTTATTTTGGCTCATGATTTCAGAGGTTTAGTCTGTATTTGGCCAACTCCGTAACTCTAAGCCCAAGGTAAAGCAGAACATCACAGAAGAGTATTGCAGAGGGAAACAGCTCAGGACACGGCAATCAGGAAGCAGAAAAACAGCTCTGCTCACCAGGAGCAAAATATAAACCCCAAAGTCACACCCCTAGTGACCTACTTCCCCCAGCCACTCCCTATCTGCCTACAGTTAGTGCCCAGTTAATCCATATTAGTGAATTAATCTACTGATTAGACATCAACTCTCACATTCTCATCATTTCCCCTCTGAAAATTCTTGTATTGTCTTACATATGAGCTTTTGGTGGACATTTCATCTAAACCATAACAGAGCCTGAGCCTGAAACTGCCCAGCTAGGCTGTTTCAAATTTCTGACTCACAGAACTGGTGAAAATACTAAATAGTTATTGTTGTTTTAAACAATAATTTAATCCACTAGGATTTGGTTAATTAGTTAAATAGTGATAGATAATTCATACACTGACTTATAGCCACCAATGGAAAACAAAAATATAAGAGCCTTAGGAATAATTCAGATAAGCAGGAATTAGGGAGTAGAACTATTTTACCAAAGAGTGTTTATTAAGTGCCTATAAAATAGTGAGTCAGTATCATATATTAATTACAAAAATGGGTAATCTTTTAGGTAAACTATTTGAGTTAGTATTCTAGTTACTCTCCTGGGTTAAATTCAGCCAATTACTTGTCTCTTTGAAGGATATTTTTTCTCTAATTTTTGATATCAGATGATAAAAATGGTGCCTAGGTTAGCCGTAAAGATTACATGACATTAGCTAACAAAACATTTCAAACTTTGAGTGTAATACATGTAACACGTGTTCTATGTAACATAAGCATGCATGCATACACATCCACAGGCACTGACATACATCTATATGCTCATTTAATCCTTAAAACCACGAAATGAAATATGTATTAATATACTTTCCATTTTACATATGAAGAAACTAAGGCATAGCTTATAAGGTCAGGCTAAAAAGCCAAACATTTATCTTCACAGTTAGCACTTTCAATGATTATAACACAGAGTCCCCTAATTAATTATAACATGCTTCATGAACACCTGAAACTATTGAGGATTTATGCTGGTGGTTATCTTACTCTAATAGTGGCAGAAAATTCATTGATCAGAGTTTGAGAGACTGGTAAACCCAAGATCAAGAAATAGATTCAATATTTTATGGTTTGAATACTAAGTGTCCTTCATAAAAGTCATGTTGGGAAATGTAGCAATGTTCAGAGGTGAAATGATTAGATGATGAGAGCTGTAAGATCATTATTCACAATTTGAATGAATTACTGAGTGGTAACTGTAAGTAGATGGGGCATGGCTAGAGGAAGTAAGTTCTGGGGTTAAGCCATTGGGAATTATATTTTGTCCCAGGCTTCTCTCTCTCTCTCTTTCTAAACAGCTTTCCTTTGCTCTGCCATGGTGATTTCTTCACCTTTGGCCCAGAGAAATAGAATTGGCTGACCATGACTAAACCTCTGAAATTGTGAGCCCAAAGTAAACTTTTTCCCATTCTAAATTGTTTATTATTGTTTATTATTGTTCTGGTCACAGCAATAAAAAGCTGACTAATGCACAGTGTTGAGTAAGAGCTCACTCTCTGCTTCCAAGATGGTGCCTTTATGCAATGTCCTCACATGGCAGAAGGATTGGAAGACTATGTCTTCATGGTGAAAGGGAACTAGAAGTTCTCTAAACCTTTTATAAGGGCATGAATCTCATTTATGAGGACTCTTTGAGTCACTTCTCAAAAGACCCCATCTCTAAACACTATTACATTTGGGTTCAGACTTGAACACATGAATTTTGGAGACACACAAACATTTAGGCCACAGTAAAGTTACATTTTAAATGAAATGATAACATTGATACTAAAAAAACAAATGTTTGTTAGGAATATTTTGCTTTATAAGAAATAAATATATGTACATTATAGAAAATTTTAAAAATACAGAAAAAAAAATAGAATAAAAGTTACCCATGAATCCATTATCCAGAGTTAACTGCCAAAATTTCATTGTATTCACCTGGTGTGTGTCAGTCACAAGTTGTGTGTGTGTGTGTGATCTTCTATTTGTATTAATTCAATCATGAAAAACTTTTTGTGAAATATATTATGCAATTTTAGATAAAATTTATCTAAAACATTCTTAAACTATTGGACATATAAATTGTCCCAATTTTCTATTTTATACAATGCTGTAATAACTTGCTCACCAATTGGAAAAGTTGACTTTGCACATTGTTTATAATCAGAATTTAACTTTTTTTTACTCTGTGGTTCCACCTGTCATTTTCAGTATTGCAGCCTTATGTTTTGATATGAAATAATGTCTATAATCGGCTTTTTCAGACTTCTCTTGTCTTTATCAACCAACCTAATACTACAAGGCAATGTTTGCTGCCATGTAAACAGTGAGATACCAGTATGAGCCCAGGAGAGTTCATGGGGAAGTCTCCATTAAAATGAAAAAATTGAAGAATGCCTTCATGAGAGGATAGAATTTGAAGAGGCACTGTACATTAGGTGAATTGGCATGTGCAATAACATGGATTACCAGAACAAAGAATATAGGTTATATACTAGATAATGGGGTGACATTAAAGACATTCAATTATGAGAGAATATGCTCAAACTAGAGCTTTAGAAAGGTTAATCTGTCAATGTTGTGCAAAACCTTCTTAAAGACTAAGGGCTTTAATGAAGGGCTAATTGGGAAGATAAATAATTGGGTAGATTGACATACAGTCAATGTCTACTAGTTCATAGCACACTTAGGTGACTGCATTGCAATTTAACAGTGACAGACAAGAGGATGTCTTGGTCATCAGATTTCAATTATCTCAGTGTCCTTGCAAAGTGATTCCTTCTCAAAGTTTTCCATGTACAACAAGTAGGCGAAATCAAAGAGATTGCTCTTAGGATCAGGAAAGAGGTTGTTTGATTAATAGACTCCTGACCTCACCCAGCTGCCCTAAAGATGGAGGATTAAATTTATGGACTATATTTGTAATCTAATCAAAGCTGACTGAGAGCCTCTACATGACAAGAGCAAATTGCCTCAGATTCTTGCAGCTTAAATTCTATCAGTAGCCTCTAAATTCCTTTCCTCTTTCCTTTATATTGACTGTCACCATATTTTTATGATTGAATTTGCCTCTCTAATCATTTGCAAGGTATTCCAGTACCTACTTTTTTTTTTTTATATTAGTATATGAATTCTCTTCAATGCTGTTTTCATTCTTTTGTTATATTTCACTGCCTATGTGTTTTCAAACCTTAACCAGAGAAAATTTCTGGAAATTTCAACAGATATCCAGACATTGGAGAAAATCTAATTAATATGGTACACTCCCACCAGTTATAGCCAATATTTGAACAATGCTATGGTTTTTTATGTATAACTTAGTCCAATGGGCTAGAATGCACTTGCTAACTGATAATTCAAATCATACTGCCAAAAATGAAGATGTCAATTTTATAGAAATTATATTTAAAGAATTGTTAAAATGCAAGAAGATATTTCTTTCTCAAAATGTAGGTTAAGTGTACCTACATTTAAATATAGGCTAAAGAATACTTTCTAGGGAAAGCCTTTGGGAGGTTTTGAAGATATTTCAGGAACCTAGAAACTTCTGTGTGATTATTCTGGGCTCCAAATTGGACGCAAGAGACTGCAATAGTTAAGTTATCAGGGAAGGCAAGAGAGGTCTGGAAACCAAGGATGCCTGCCTTGCCAGGGAATAACATAAGCAGTCCCTGCCATCTCCTAAATCTTATGGGAAAACAAGTGTGTGATTCCACCTGAAAATCTCATTACTTGAACCAAATATAGGTGTTAATCCAAGGTCAGAGCCGCAGCAGAGAAAATAGATTGGTCCCTGTTGGAGTCTCCAAGCATCATGCATCACACATGAGTCAGAGGTCCGTGGCACCACTCTATTGAATTGTGTTTACAGGTGACCACAGATTAGGTTATAAATGTTAGTAGTGTGTGTGCTCTTGGTAAATGAAGTAAAAAGGACACTTTACAATTAAAACATTTGGAACAAGCTGTGCTCTACATTCTATTCTTCATTGCTTGTTATCTGACATTTACAAAAGGAAGTAGCAGAGTAACAAGAAGGTCATGACTATAGAATTTAGATATAATTTGATTTTTTTCTATAAAAATACTAAAGCTTCTTGATTCCTGAAAATTCTTCAGTTGGCCTGTGGTGAGTCACAGAACCACAGTGCAGCATTACAAGAGATTATTAAATTTTTTCCCCTGGCTTTGAATAAAGAAAATTTGAGGAAGATGGCTATTCTTTGAGTTACATAACATAAGCAAAGTGCTAGGAGTATCTCATAAGCCCTCACTAAAAATGTATTCCTTCTACAGTTAATGTAGAAACATTCCCTTTTTTTCTTCCTTCTTTTTCCCCTGCTCCTTATTTACTGTAACTATTGGAAAGAGTTTGCTTTGGCAGTTCTAGAGTTTCACAATCTACACATTCAAAAAGAAAAAATTCTTATACTTGTATCCATTTCCTTTTCTCCTGGGCTTGATAGTGCTTGTTCTAATAACTAGGTTAGAGCAGATCACATTAAGCCATTATGTCCTCAGCTCTTCTTTCCATGGAACATGAAGACACATCTTTAGGATTTCTCTATGGACTTGTGTTGTTATTTTTCTTGTTCTCTGTTATGGCCTGAAGGTTTCTATCCTCCAAAAATTTCAGATGCTAAGGTTCCTTCCTCTATGTTGAGGGCATTAGGAGATGGGGCATTTTGGAAAAGGGATTAAAGCCATAAAGGTACAGTCTTCATGAATGGGGTTAGAGACCCCAGAAAGCTGCCGTACCATTCTGCTATATGAGGACACATTGAGAAGGCACCATTTATGAGCCAAGAAACAGGCATTTTCCAGACACCAAACATACCCACACATTGATCTTGGGACTTCCCATCCCCTGCAGTGGTGAAAAATAAATTTGTTTTCTGTAAACAGCCCAGTCTGTGATACTTGTTATAGCATCTTGAATGGGTGAATACATTTTCATTAGAGGCTCTATAATTTTGTTTTACATTTTTTATGAGGGCTCAAAAAAAAAAGAAAAAAAATCCTGCATTATGGCAGTATATCAGACATGAGATTTGACCAAAGGAGCTCCTTTATGGCCAGAGCTGGAATAATTTGAACAGTAAAATTAATAAATAAGTACTGTATTCCAACACAAAGAATAAGTATCCATGAGTTCATACTGCTGTAAGTAAATAACTGAATAAATACATAAGAAAGAAGAAAAAAAACTCTCCTGCATAAATATTTCAAAGTATTTATATAGATACTGTGATCTCAAAGAGATGGCGCATAATTCCCACTCTTGAAGTTGTCTGCTCATGGTGATTTTTCTAAACAATACAATATAGAAAAGGGAGTTGGCACTAACTTTACAATGGATAAAACTGAAAACACTATCCAGCCAGGTAAACAAGGTTAATATCAACAATGAGAAGTCATGCTCATAGAACATGCTCTTGATATGATGAGAATGATATCTTACTTTTGTGGTCTTCCTTCACATGCTCATAACCCTAGTCCAAACATGAGAGAGAAAAAATTAGTGAAGCTCAAATTGAGACACTCCCCGTAAAATAGCTGACCAGTACTCCACAATACTGTCAAAGTCATCCAAAGCAAGAAATGGATGAAACATTGTCATAGCTTAGAGTAGCCTCAAGAGACATGACAAATAAACATTGCTTGGCATATTGGATGGAATCTAGGAAGGGAAAAAACAGTGAATATTAGTTAAAAACTAAGAAAAGATGAACATGGACTTTAGTTAATGATAATGTATGTATATACATATATTAACTTAATAATAAGCATATGCGCCTATTATTAATTTTTATAAATATACCTTATCAATATATTAATAATAGAACTGGATATGAATTATAAGGAACTGTGTACTATCTTTGTAACTTTCCTGTAAACCTGAAACTACTTTAAAATAAAATTTTTATTTAAAACATCTATACACATATATGTATTCTTGGTTTTTTAACTCTAGCTAGTTAGTTTGCTTGGGAAGCATAACCAGCTGAATACATATTTGAACTGCAAAGTAACTCTTATGAAGAAGGTTCTAATATTGTGTCATTTTTATATGTAAGATAATAGACTATGAGTTTAAATGGCCTGCCCAAAGATTTACCCAAAAAGTGGCAGAGCTGAAATGGAAATTCAGACAACCTCATCCTAAAATCTCTGCTTTTAACCTCTATTGCAACACAACAGTACACACAGATAATACAAGAATACAAAACAGTCTAAACATACCATTTTAGAATTAAAAGATTGCTTTAAGAAAGTTATAAGATCAACATGGCAGAAAAATTGGTTGCATTTTTGTAAGTTCTCACAGCTAATGATTAGAAGATAAAAATGTTAAACAATATACTATTTATATTATCATCGAAATTATAAAATATACCAAACATAATAGCAAATGTATAAGACCTCTACATAGAAAATAATAAAACATTATTGGAAAAAATTAAAGGAAATCTAGATAAATGTCAGGCTGCAACATGTTTATTAATAGAAAGATCTGATAGTATGATGATATGAATTGTTCGCAATCATCTCAATAATAAATATGTGCATGTGTGTGTATGTGCATAACTTCACAAATTATCTTAAAATCTAAATTGAATGCAATAGACTTAAAGGAATCAAAACACTGTTCAAACAGAAAACAAAGAAGAAAATTTCCATGAAATAAGTGGATAAAATACAGAAAGAATGTACCCTACTTTACATCATGTATATCAAAATTAAGTGTAATATATATAAATGTAAAAAACAAAACTGTTTCTTTTCAGAATGTAATATATGAGAATATCTTCAAAATCTTAGGAAAGGTCTTAAAATAAAAATTTTAAACAGCATAAAAAGCAATAAATTTAAAGACTTTAAGACAAAGACAAGATTTTTTTTCTTTATTTTTCTTTTTTGTGGTGCTGGAGATTGAAAAATTTAAAGATCCAAAAACTAGACTGTGTAAAAATTAAAAATTTATATTCTTCGAAATATATCACCAAGGGAGAGAAATGTAAACCTAATACAGAAGAAAATAGCCCACACATCTGAAAATATAAAGAACTACAAATCAAGAAGTAAAACCTGATCAGTCCAAAAGAAAAATAAGCAATACTGTTAAACAGTTGCTTCATAAATAGAACCCTGATGGTCAATAAATATATAAAATTATTTTCAATCTGAGAAGTGATCAGGGAACTCCAAATTAAAAGTCAAAAGAGAAGCCACTAAAACCCCGAGAATATCTAAAACTAAGACTTACAACCAAGTGTTAGCAAAGATATAGAGCAGAACTAGCACACAATGCTGGTAAGATTTTAAACTGGGACAACCATTTTGGGAATAGTTTAGAACATGCTACAAGAATTGAGCATATGCACCCACTATAACAAGAATTCTACTCCTACATATATATCCAAAAAAAATTGTGCACATGTGCATCAAAAGACATGAGTATGTGTATTATTTATAAATATCTCAAATTGGGAAAATGTCCAAATACCTATCAACATTAAAAGGGAAAATGTAGGGTCTAGGGTGGTAGCTCAGTGGTAGAGCACTTGCCTTGCAAGTGTGAGGCACTGGGTTCAATCCTCAGCAGCACATAAAAATAAGCAAAATAAAGGTATTGTGTTCATGTACAACTAAAAAATTTTAAAAATTAAAAAAATAAAATGAAAAAGGCAAACCATAGAGTAGTACACATCAAGAAAGGTGAGCAAAATATAGCAGCATGCAACATAGATAAGTCACACTAACATAACTTTGAGCAAAAGAAACTAGGTAGAGTGAATTGTTTATTATTTGATCTATATAGAGTTCAACAGATAAACTATAGTATATTGATTACAAATTTGTACTTCAATTTTAAAAAATTCAAGGAAAAGTGTGCTTATAGAGTGTGCTTACTGGGTAATGATGCAGTGTTAAATGATTTGTATTAGACATGCCAGAGAATTCTGTGGTGTTGGTGATTTTCTGCTCTTTGACCCCCATGGGGATTTCATGGTTATTCATTTTTTTATTTCATAATTCATTGAGTGAAATTTTTGTGAATGCTTAAATAGAATATTTTTTAAATTTGAAAATACAAACTATTTTTCATTTACAAATGTCTTTTTACACATTTAAAAGTGTTATAATAATAAGTCACCATGCAATGTTATTTTCTTATTCATTTTGTTGCTGGCCACAGAACAAAGACTCCAGAATAGGTATACACATCCACAGGTATACCTAGCTTGAGAAATGTTTGATCAAAATGAAAGTGAAATAGGATTTTATGCTAGAAGGAAGATATATTTAACAAGGATGATTGGAACATCTTCTTTAATTACAAACTGCTCATGGTTTCCAATAAAATCTTTCTGTAGAAGGCAAGACTATAATCACTCTCGGTACCATGCAGTGTCCTCATTGTCCTATTAGACAGGATAGTAATTAACATGGTCACAACTATAAAACTGTCAAGCACGAAAGCAATGCTAAGTGTATTTCTGACTCAGCTGCTGTCAGCAGGAAGTACAAGGACTGAAAATATGGCCAAGAAATCAATCTCCTCCATCAAAACTGAGCTGACTCTGAGCAGTAGTTCAGTAGCTTCATTATAACAAACACGAGTACAACTAATTGCCACTCAGAAATTAATAAAGAAGCCTCAATTCCATATTTCACCTATGGTTTATGTAAAGGCATTGTAAATGCCTGCCAAGAAAGTAATTCTCTGGAAGAAAGCAAGAGGTGAATGACATCTTTCTGAATACACAAAGGAAAACATCAATTGGCAAAACAAATTTCAATCAGGATCATTGCTTTATATTCAACACTATTTTGTGACATATGGTTTCTGTTTTTCTAGAAATTAATAATGAAAGTTGTTACCATACCAAGCTGGCAACGATGGGTCATTGGTATGAGAGAAGGAATAAAATGCCAGCGATCTCCAACTGAATTGAGCGTAGAGTAAGACGACTGCTGCTCTGAGTGCATGAGTTCCAAGACTTTTATTGGGAGGAGGTGGGGCAGGTTTTCTTTCTATAAAGACAGTTTGATTAAAAATGCATCACAAAAATGCATGGGTCTGTGAAATATGTTATAAGAAGAAAGACTGGACAAGGAAGTATTTTATTTTATTTTATTTAATATTTTTTTAGTGGTAGATGGACACAATGTCTTTATTTTTTTATTGCTTTGTATGTGGTGCTGAGGATCGAACCCAGGGCCCCACGCATGCGAGGCAAGCGCTGTACCGCTGAGCTACAATCCCAGCCCCACAAGGAAGTATTTTAAATGCAACACAGGCCTGACAAAATCTTAGCCAATCCGGTGGAAAATTCAAAAGGAGCATTGACTCTAAGAGTGCTCTGCATTAGGCCAAAATGGCCAGGCCTCAGGTGCCCTACCTTCAGTTATCAGCTGTAGGCTTTCCTGGGGAAAGTGTGAACTGCTGTGGAATTGCATTGGGCAACTGAGGAAAGTCTAGAAGGAAATGGAAGCTGGAGGTTGTTGCTGACTCCATGCCTATAACCAAGCAGCAAGTCTTCGAAGGAGAACCTGCAGGCTGCATCTCCATGACAACCATAGTCTGCGCCTGGTGCTCCTTATCCTGACTTCTCTATAAACATTCAGCGGGTGTCCTCTTTAGGCCTGCTGCAGGCTTCTTTTCCTAAAGAAAACTTGAGAGAAGTGCAAAGGTTAGTCCTAGGATTGCAACTGATACTTATTGTCTTGCTCTTCTGCTATTCATTCTAAATTCCCTCATCCTCAGCTTCCAAATCTGCTTGGAAACTTCCCTGGTGGCTTAAAGCAAACACTTATCTCTGAAGTCCCCAAATCATTATCACTGTGCTTATTCAAATAACTGTCCAATTGTAGTCACAATAGGGCAAAAAAGAACCAAGAGTCACTGTCTTAGTCTGGGCTGCTATTAAAAAAAAATAACAGAGGTCAGGCAGCTAAAACAACAAATATTTGTCATAGTACTGGATGCTGGGAATTTCAAAATAAAGGTGTTTGTAAATCTGGTGTCGAGTGAGGACCTGCTTCCTGGTTTGCAGACAGCTCTCTACTTGTTATACATTCACACTGCTAAAATCAGAGAGAGAAGGGGAACAAGCTCTGTCTTGTTTCTTATATCCCATTTTAAGGACCTCTTCCCCCATGACTTAATTGCCTCCCAAAGGTCACATGTGCAACTATCACCATTTTGAGTGTCAGGGTTTCAATATATGAATTTCTGGGTGATAACAAGCACATCATACCAGACACTCATGTAGATCACTAGATTCTACATCTGTTTTTCTCTGTCCCTATTGCAAAGTAAAAATTTTAATTGGTTGCCTAATAGACCCATTCTTGCCCACTGGTTCCTGGAGGGACAGAGCTCAAAGTGCCCAGACAGCACTGGCAGTTTAAAATTCAATGGTGCTGTTATTGTGCCTCTGATAGAAAGTTCTTCCTTTTGAAAACCAGTACTTCTAACTCTGAATAACTAGAGACGTGAGAACAAATTCCTTCAGTCATTAAAAATAATGGTATAATACACAATTCTTTCTGCTCTTTGTTTCCTGGACTCATGCATTCCTTCCATAGAAAATAGCACAATTTTTATTTAACAGAAATAAATACATTTTATTTTAATCTATAATGCCTTTTTAGAGCATAATACTTCATCTTCATAGAATATTTCCTTCAAACTGGCACATCTACCACAGTCTCGATGCTCTCTTAATCAGGTAACTTCTAAGTGATGAGGCTTGTGGTATACCAATAGGTCTTGTAGACACAGGCTCATTCTCACTCTTCCCTTGCTGCAGAGTGGGTCACTTAGACTGACACAATTTATTTGGGGCCACCTGCCAATGAATTTTTCAAAGTCCTTGGATAAGGCGCTAATTAAAATTGTGTTGGCAAGAAAGGAAAATCAATAAGCAAAGTACACATTTATATGAAAAAACTACTGCCTATTTCAGGATAGACAGACTTTATATGTCAACTTCTCACCAAGCAGCAGATTGGTCTTCTCAAGGAATGGTTTCTATTAGGGACTCCATTTCTAGCAGGTAGGACAATCAGGGGTGCAGTTGTCAGATCAGCCGTTACAAGCTAAGCTCATGATTTGGGGCTTAGGTGTAGTTCTTAAATCTACTGTGATAGCTTCTTTATCCATGAACCTACTTTCCAGCACTTGGGAGGTTAAGGAGAGAGCTTGGCTGACAACTGGCTGTTATTTGGTCTACTGGTTGTTTAGTGTCTTCAATGGTAGATACTCACTGATGGGCACTATGTGCATTACAAAGATCTTCCCACTTCATTCATCCTTATATCTATCTGTATACCTTTACCCCAGGTCTTCTTCCATAAGTATATGCACGTAGGGGTGGGATTTGTATCTTTGTGGGGCAGGGTGGATGGGTGTATGTGTGTGTAACAAAAGCAGAGGTTGTAATACAGCTGCTGTCCATATTTGGCCAACATCTACATACTAAACCAACATATCTGTAAACTAAACTCAGGAATTGCCCTCTCCTTTCTGATCAAACAATCCTCATTATAGCCACAGAAATGAGCTGAAGGAAGAGTGTTTGTATTCCTACAGGTGGTTTCCATTGGGACCTGAATTGTCTATTGATGCAGACTTCTTGTGTTCTCTAAACATGTATGTGTTCAATCTTAGATGTAACTCTGGCATCTTCTAATAAATTACTGCTGGTAGTATGTGACTATATGTCTTAGAAGGAATTTTAGGTTCGAGCTCATGAGAGTTGGTTCGGCCAACATGGTCATATCCAGTCCTGTGGTCAAACATAGAAATGTGCCAAGAATTGCCTTTCAAAAGTCATTAAATTTCCTGATGTTGATTTTATTATCTAGCTCCAGAACCCCTAGAATATTGTGATTCTACCACTGGTTCTTGCCACAAAATCAACAAGGAAATGTTCTATCAGTGATACCAACACAGGTTATGACAGATTACTTATCCCAAAATGCAGAATTACTTGTATCACAGCCTTCACCTGCCCAGAACTCTTTTTGCTCTGGTCACACTTGAAGTTAAAAATCTTTCTTGTCTCAGCATATAGGCTAAGCAGACTCCTTAGGTGTTAAATATTCTCCTTCCAGAAGACAAAGTAGGCCACCAAACACTGGTCTGTCTTACTTGTGGTAGACAAAAACAATATTTAATTTTATATTTTACTTTGAATGGGGATGTACAGTCAATTGATCATTAAACTTCTAAAATCAATTGATCATTAAACTTCTAAAATTTTGCTCAGGTGGCCCATTTCTGAATCTTACAGGGCTTATTTCCTACCTTCATGAGCAAATCTATCTTACCAGGACCCTAGCAAGGTTAGCCACTTCGTTCTAATCCAGTCAGGTCCTTATAATATAATTGAGTCAATGAATCAATATAATGTTCTTCAGGACATTAAAAGATCTACATCTCTTCAGAATACATTATGATGAAGTATAAGAGCTAACATTTTCCTGGGGCATGACTGTATTCCTGAGGCCATACTAATTTTTTTTTTTTTTTTAGCAAAGATACTGTCTTTGGCATGATAGTAGCAATTTTAACTACTGTTTACATGGGACTTGAGCTTGCAATAATGCACAGTCATCCTACAGGATTCATCTAGTTTCTGCAGTGGCCAAACTGGCACATTAATATAAAATAAGATGAGGATCACTATCTCTTCATTCTTTCTTCCACCCATGTCCAATCCTCATAATTCACTATTTTTATATTTATTATCTTGGCTTAAGTCAAAGAGAGCATTTCAAGCTCTCTGGGCTGCCACTTCAGTGACTGCAATAATGATACTCTTCAACTTCTAGTAGTGACGCATTGCCACGTGCCCTCTGTTATTTCAGAGTCTTCTTATCACAATTATCAAGAGGAAACCAAGTTGGTAATTCTCTCTCCTACATTTGGCCTTATTTACCGAGGAGGAGCACCACTGAATATTTCAGGAGATGCCAATGCTATACTCACCAGCATGATATATGGACTTAGGATATGGTGTGGACTTCCTTACAGATCATAATCTGGAGGGCTTTTTAGCCACGTATAGTAGATCCATTCCAGTATACCTACTTCCATGAGCCTTTTAATCCTTCCCCCACCATCTGACAGCATGATTCAGGCATTTCAATTTTACTCTGCATGGTTCATCACTTTTCCCATACTTCTAGGAACAATCTTAGTAGCCAGTTCTCATGGTCACCTGGAACCTATAATAGTTAATAAACTCTTTTCAATTCAATTATTTTTAAGGACCAAATACATGCAGAAGCTGGTTCCATGCACTCTACCCCAGCTCCTGCCAATAGATGTCCCCTACATTTTAATTTTTTTCCTTGGATATATTTCCAATTATACCTTCTAAATATGTGCTAGCTACATTCATCCTAGTCACAGCCCTGAAAGGAATGGCTAGGTTCTATGGTATATTTTGCCTTGTGTAGAGTCTTAAAAAGACAGTGTCATAATAGGAAGAGTCAGAACCCATCTGTAGTCTCACTATATTCAGAGGAGTCAAGAGGAAAATACGCTGCAAAAATTCACCCAGATCTGACAAATTTTAAAAGCATCAGGTTTTCTTAATTGAAGTTCTAATCTTGATATCACAGATTTGCCTTGGTTGGATTTTTAGTCATCTTAAAAGTCTGCTGCTTTCTTCACTCTCTGGGTAGAAGTGATGAGAGCTTCTTTGGGTACAACCAGAGAGCTCCTTGGTTTCATGTCTAGCTTTCTGTTGCCTGTTATTTTTCCTCCTATATTATATTTCTGAGAATTATCATTGTAATTTAGCAATAACCATTCAAACCCATGATCTTTATAGCTACTATTTTCTCCATATATCTTAAACTTCTGATATATTTTCTTCCCTCACTTCACCACCAGGAAATATTTTAAAACTTGAACCCATCTTTTTTGCTGCTTTTTCACAATACTCCTGATCCCAACTATGAAAAGTTAAGTGCTGTGGAAGTAGACTACTTCTGGGATATAATTTGAAGGTTTAAAAATTTTACTAGGGACCAACTCCTCTGAAAGGAATAGATGGGAAAATGACTGGACAGAAAACAAAGTAAAATATATGATACAGATCTAACATAGCCTTGGCCAACACAGCAAAGTTCTCTGGAGCAAAAATTACCTGTCATCATTTCTTGAATTGGTCTGAAAGGTCTGAACCATGTTTTAAACACTGCTTTGTTCCACAGTTAGATTCAGATTACCAAGAGAACTCACTGCCTTGGAAAAATTTCCACACTATGGCTGAGCCTGACTGTGCAGGAACTGAGCAAAAGGAGTTCTCAGTTAACTGTGTTCCTCGCTGCTGGACAGCAATCCCTTCCTTGAAGGGAGACTGGGGTTGCACAAATCCTTGTTTATGATAATAGATGAAAATTCAGATATGGCTATAAACAGGTTTCTGATGTTAAGAGGAAAATAACGTATTAAAGAAAGATAGGCTGCCCAAAACCAGGAAGGTGTGATTTCCAAAGGAAAGAAAAGCATTGTCAAAGGCCAGGCAGGACCAAAATAATAAAAAATGAGAGACTTCTAGCACAATTGTAGGAATGAACCAAAATTAACACTCTGCTCTTCCCACCCCTCCTTCCCCAAAATGTTGTGTGCTTGGACTAGACATCAACTTCAAAACAATCTACATGCTTTTTCCCAGTCTGAATGCTCCTTTTTCACCTCATTTAGAAATAAATTTTAAGTCCAAAATGGTTTTTCAACCATAGGAGCTTATATTTTATTCTAAATATTATAAGATATCTATTCAAGAGTTTTAGTCAGGGGAGTAATATGATTTTATTTATGGTTTCACAAATTATTTAGATTTCTCTGTAAAGAATAGATTGTGAGATAAAATAAGTGGTGAGAAAGAATTCAAGTTAAAAGAATACCACTCACTTTGGGAATTGAAAAATAAATCTCCTCTAACACAAATGCAAAAAAGAACACTGGCAAAAATTGTCAACATCAACATTTTCAGAACTCAAAAATTTAGCCAAAAGGTTGCAGCACTCTAAAGAACATTTTCTGAAGAAAAATAGCTGAATTTTGATAATGATAGCTAAATCTTTCCACCCCACTGTCCACAGCTCCATATTATATTTGAAGACTAAATTTTTGTAACCACACTGACTTTAAGAACCAATAATCTAGCCACTACTGGAACCCTCTCAAAAATAATATACAAAGAATTTGTAGCAACTCCCTACAGAACCTCCACCCATAGAGTGTGTCTTTGTTTTATGTCACTCAGCATTCACTCAGGCATAAGTGCTATTCCCAGCGTAATTCTGAAAAACAATCAGTGATGACTATATCATAGCTGCCTGAGCAACAGTACCAGCTGGAGCAAACAAACAGTCAACTAAGAATTTTTTTAAGTAATTTTAAAACTTAAGGAAGATGGGGAATAAAATATGCTTAGGAATTTAGACACCTAGGGATCTAGAAGGCTACGCACATGTCCAGAGCAATGTGTGCCTAGAAACAATCCTAAGAGAGTGTAATCTCTTACCTCTGACTGACCACAAGACTCTACAAAGCAGGAAGTGAAGGCTAGGGATGAGTTATAAATTGACAAAAAAATGAAACCAAATACCATTGCACACGTATACACAGAGAGAATCTTGTGGCAAAGAATAGAGGACATACAGATTTAATACATTTAGTGAAGTCTGAGTAAAATCATTAAATGACCACTAAGCTAATGAAAGATTTCCATGGCTGTACACAACAAAAAAATATGGACTTTACAGATTTGTTCTAAGAAAATCAATAAAATATTACACAAAAATACAGGAGTGAGAAATTATGATGTCCAAATTTTCGATATCATACTATTTAAATTATTCTATTTCCAACAAAAATTAGAAGACAAAGAAAGGAAAAAGGGTAGCCTATATATAGGAAAAAATATAGTCAATAGAAACTGTGGCTGAAGAAGTTCAGGTGTTGGATTTTTTAAGGCATATTTTTATGTGTGTGCACTCCAAGTACTAAAAAAAATATGTCTAAAGTACTTAAAGTATGAGAACAAAATCTTATTAAATAGAAAATATTAATACAGTGATAGAAATATTTTAAGAGCAAATAAAATTTCTAGAATTAAAAAGTAAAATAACAGGAATAAATCTAGTTATTGGAGCACAACAGAAGATTTGAGCTGGCAGAACAAGTCAACTGGAAAAAGGTGAGTTGATATTATCCAGTCTAAGAAACAAAAAAGAAAATGAATGGAAATGCAAATAGAGTTACAGAGACCTGTGAAACATGAGCAAGCATACAACATATACATATTATGGAAGTCTCAGGAAGAAAAGAGAAAAGACATAAAGAATATCTGAAGGAGTAATGTTCAAAAACAACTCAGATTTCAGAAAAATGTTTAATCTACACATCCATGAATCTCAATAAACTATAAGTATAATATATTCAGAGAGACACACAGATGTATTATAATCAAAATGTCAAAAATAAAAGTGAATCATCACATACAAGAGATCCTTAGTATCACTACACTAATTTATCAGGGACTATGAAGGCCAGAAAGCAGTGAGATTACTTATTCACAGTGCTAAAAGAAAAAGAATGTCAGCCAAGATTTCTATGTTCAGCAAAAATACTTTTCAAAAGTTATAAATTCAAGATGTTCCCAAAAAATAAAATCCTAGAGGATTTGACCTGTGTATTAACCTCCAAGAAATACACAAGGAAGGACTTCATACAAATAAACACTCAATAGTGATTTAAATATAAAGGCATAAACAGCAAATACATACATAGGTAAAAATAAAGAGTAAATGTATTCCCACTTGAAACTTTTCTTCTACTATTAGACTTCAAAGAAAATTTCATATAGCAATAACTATAAAATAATGTTGGTTGGCCTGTAATGCATAAGAATAAAATTTGCAAAAATACAAAAAGGAGAAAATGAAATTATATCAATATCAATATATAAACATGTTGACATGTCAACATATACTTAAATAAATAAGTAAATATATATGGTTATCTACTTTATTAAAATTAAGCTTGTATGTGAATAATATGTTTCCAAGGCCATGTATAATGAAATAACTCCTTAAATATAACAAAATAAACAACAAAAGAATTTTAAAAGTCAATTTAAAAAATATACTTTAATGTAAAAGAAAGCACTAATGGAGGAATAGAGAAAGAACAAAGGAAACAAATTAACATTGGAAACAATAATTACATGAAATGTAAATGAATTAGACATTCCAATCAAAAGTCAGAGATTGGAAGAAAGGGAAAAATCATCATCCAAGAACATGTAGTACACAAGAACTATAGTACAGCTGAATGACGAAAATAGATTGAAAGTTAGATATCATAAAAGGTAGGCTATGCAAATAATAACCAAAAAAGAACTGTAATAGCTGTAAAAATAAATATTAGACAAAATAAACTCCTAGACAAAAAATGTTTAAAAAAGAGACTAGAAAGGAAATTTTGCAATTATAAATGAAATGGTCAACATAACATAATTATAAATATATTTGTTCTTTAAAACAGTCCCCAAATACCTGAATAAAAAAACCTTATATAATTGAAGACAATTATCATTCCAGTAACAGAAATGGACACTTCAATATCCCACTTCTAAACAGGATAAAACAGCTAGTATAAAGACCTTCAAGGAATATTCTCCAGGATAAGCAATATTCCAAAGGTACAGAACAAGCCTCAACAAATTTATAGAAAACACATAAATTACATTCTCCAACAATAAAAGAACAAAATTTTAAATAAATAATAGAGAATGTGGAAAATTCTTAAATATGGGAAATTAAATAATACATTCTTAAATAACCAATAGGTCAAATAAAAATTACAATTAAAGAAAAATATCTTTTTAAAAATCATCCTTTAAAAATCTTGTTATATTAAAATGTTAGTAACTCTCAGTGATTTATTAATTCTTTGCCTAGGTTTCTCTCTCTCTCCCCCTCTCCCTCTCATTCTTTCCCTCTCTCTTAGTTAATTTAATTTCCATGGTTGAAATTTAAAAATGTTCTATATCTTTATAAAATTTTCATGATTATTTTTTTCTGCACAAAACTCACTTTTTATTTGTATAAAATTACATTTCTGGTGATATTTACTTTTAGATACAATTGAAAAATATTTCATTAAGCATTTTATAAAATAAATTTAATTTTGTTTTTTTTTTTGAAAAATATTTTTATTATGTTCTGCAGCCATTATTTTTCAGCAGGGATATTAAAAATGTACAACAATGCTATACCAATAATATAACTTGGATTTTTTGAGTTGCTTGGATGGTTAAATGACAACTGTAAATAAGTTTACTAATCTGAATTTATTTTTGAAGACAGTAATCATATTTCTCACTGTAAAAGCAACAGCTTTCTATAGTAAAGCCATAGTAACATTTTACAACAGGATTTAAAATTCATAAACTCTAACCAAGTAATTTAGAGATTAATTTATAAATTACTGTTCGTTATAAGAAGGCCCTTTAATAACTGAAATCTTTCCTCATTTAAAAATGCATTTCAATAGTGCAAAATTTCTGTATTTTTAAATTTTTCTTGTGTTGATCACCTGAAAACATTATAAACAAAATTAAAAAGTAAACAAGGTAGCTAAGACTGCAAATAAGAGAAATCACAACTGATATATTTCCAAACAAGTGTGCAGAGTTCAGGCAATTTATAAGAGACAGGAAAAAGCTTAATAACCAAATAGGGAAATGATCCTCTTAGAACCAAATATACACTAAAATACTAAGATACTATTTTTGCCTAACACTTTGACAGAGATCATAAAAATGTCAATATTCATTGCTCAGTTATATGTGATGAATTACCTGGAGGATATTTAAATTGGAATAAGCTCTGTAAAGAAATTGGGCTACATATCTCAAGAGTCTTAGAATAATTCACACCCTTTGATATAGCAATTCCACCTCTAGTAATTTATCCATTTAGTCATTTATATTGACCTCACCCAGTCCTAATTTGACAGCAATTTTCTTTCATGGCTTTCCATTATCGTATCTTTCTAAAGCTTTCAAGTTAACCTTCACAAATACAAGAACTCTGGTTTTTTATGCAGTGAAAAAAATTTAACTTTTTTCCATAACAACAATTTTAACTGTGGCATTAGCATTGATTGATGAACCAGATCAGATAGAGAGAAAAATAAGATAAATGATAATTGTGGTTCATGAAAAGCAGTGCCAAACAGTGGATAGTAAGAACAAGACTAAATGTAGCATAAAAAGTTATAATGAAGCCAAAGTTAAATCCATAATTAATTCTGGTAAATTATGATTATGAGCTATAATGCTGAGATTATGATGCTGAGATTCACAATAAGAAACCCATAAAGATATTCTTTAGTAACAGTATTTAAGATACAAATAACTGAAGCATCTTTTCCAAGTTCAGTGAAAAGAATATGACATAATGCAGGAAAATTTCTAGGACATTTTTGGTTTTTGTACATCATTTCCAACAATCTCATAAATTACATCAATATCACAAAAATCACCATGTTTCCTCATCTGTAGTCCCTTCACTGCTCCTATAGGACCTTTAATCTGTGTACTTATATGTAATGATAAAACAAGTTGAGTAGATTGGAGATGAATAGAAAAGAGAATGGAATCCTCATAAGCAAAGTTGGCTAAGCTTGTGATAGGTTTGAATGATGGTGTCTTCTATAAAAGTCATGTTTAAACTTAATCCCCAACTTAAGAGGATTAAAACCTGGGGCAATTAGGGAAGTGATTAAGGCATGAGAATCTGCTCTCATGAATGAATAAAGGCCTTTATAAAAGAAATATCATAGAAAGTTTGTCTCTCTTCCTCTCCCACTTCTCTGTCCTCAACACATGGTCCCTTCCTGAGGCTGCAGCAACAATGCACCCTCTTGGAAACAGAATCCAAAGCCACACCAGAAACTTAACCTGCTGGTGCCTTGATCTTGGACTACCAGCCTCCAGAGCTGTGAGAAATGAATTTCTGTTCTTTATAAATTTCCTAGGCTCATGAATTTTGTTATAGGAGCACAAATGAGCCAAGTCAGCTGGTTTCATCGTGTTAAACACCTAAAAAAACACCCTTGTCTGTTCTTGCTTGAATAATCTGGAAGAGCTCAATGTAGGCAAAATATGAACATTGTAAAATAGATTGTGAACACAAGTGTTTAAATGGGATATAAGTATGCCACAAGGCATCATACATGTCCTAATTTGACAGCAATTTTCTTTTAGGGATTTCCATCAATATGTCTTTCCAACTTTCAAGTTAGCAGTGATATATTTTTTATAATGATGACAGATTTACCACAGTAAAAATTATATTTGAATACATATGTGTAGCTTTCTTTATAAATATGTTCGGAGGCTGTGGTTGTTGCTCTTACCTGGCACATGTTAAGCCCTGGGTTTGATCCTCAGCACCACAGAAAGATAAATAAAATAAAGGTATTAAAAATAAATAAGTTTGGGCACAATTCTCCATAGGTCTCTCATGTTTCTCTATGACTTGTGAATAATATTCCTGACAGATATTTTTCGGCACTATCTTTGAAGAATGACTACCAACCAACCATAAAAAGTGGCGAGATATTGTTTCCCTCTGGGGCAAAAGGCTGGTTTGTTTCCTGTCAGTGCAAAGGAATAATGTCTTCCTTCAGAGCCAAGATTGGGCAGCCATCTTCTGAGAGACTGGGATTTCGTAAGCATGAAGTTTCTCACCTGTGATATGAACAAATTATGTACATAGAACTCACTGCTCCTGTGGAGTTCAGTAGGGGGTAAGGCAAGGAGATCAGATAGAATATGAAACTCATGCTTCCTGCTGCACTAAAGGTAATAAAAGCCTTTGTCTAGAGTCCATGTGTCCTGCCAACGTCCATGATACTATAGCAGACTATCTTGTTAGCTTGTAAATAAGATGAAATCTCAAACCCTTCACATTTTTAAATAGTGTCCAGATTTAAAATTAATATTTCGGCAAATAGGACCTCATCTGCTTCTGAAGACTGGTCTGCAGTGGCAGTACCTCTTAATAATATCATGTGGTCAATATAAATATATGTATTCCATAGTTTTTCTTATTTTAATATAGTAAATTATTTTAATATAGTAAATTTAATATAGTAAGCTTCAAGGACTATGGTTTTGCAATGCCCAGACTTGAGACCACCAGAGATCACCAGGAGTCCGATTCCAATGTAATCACAAAAGGGTCTTTAATTCAAGCTCGAGCAGGGTCCACCAACCCACACCAACACAGCGCGGCCCCGAGTCTAGGGGAGCAGGGATTTTTATGGGTTACAATCGCAAGCAGGGGAGCACATGCCTTGGCGTTACATGATTGGGTAAGGGAAAACGCGCGCAGGGGAACAGCAGTAGGATTGGATGGGGATGGGTGAAGTCACTGGGTGGTCAGTGGACCTTTAGACTGATAGGTCTGGCTACCATGGGCCCAGTTGACCTTTAGGTTATTGATAGGTCTGGCTACAGTGAGCTCATTGCCTGGCCTTCTGATTAGCTGACTCAAGTTGCAGAACCACTTTTTGGTGCCAGGGAGGGGTGC
>PVHX01012343.1:0-59722 GCA_004024805.1 Geosciurus inauris
AAAGCTTTTTAAAAAGGAACAAATTAAAGTCAAAGTAGAAGGGAAAAAATAGTAAGACACAGATATCAACTAAAATAAAACAGACAGAAGAAATCTAATAGCTTGGCTATGTGAAAATATCAATGAAGCTAACAAAACCCTAGCTGAAATATTCAAGAAAATGAGAGATGATACAAGTCATCAACCAGTACAGGTATCAGGAATAAAAAAGAATTAATCTTACAGATCTAAGAAACTTCAAAAGAACAGGATAATACAATAATACTACACTAAAAAACTACACCAAAGAGATATGTTTCTAGAAAAATATACTTACCAAAGTTAAAACAATGAAAACACACACACACACACACACACATGAATGAAATAAAATGATCAAATACCATGCTTAAGAAAAACTCCAAGCCAAGTGTGCTGGTGCATACCTGTAATCCCAGGTACTTGGGAGGCTAAAGCAGGAGGATTACAAATTCAAGGACAGACTAGGCAACTTAGTGAGGCCCTATCTCAAAAGTCAAAAATTTAAAAAGGGTTCAGGATGTAGCTCAAGGATAGAGTGCTAGCATATGTGAGGCCCTGGATTCAATCCCTATGAGGAGAAGAAAAAAGAGGAAGAAAGATGGAGAGGAGGAGGAAGAGTGGGAGGAAAGAAAGAAGGGAAAATTCCAGGCCAAATGATGGATTCTGGCAAACTTTCAAGGAAGAAATTATACTTATATTAATAAATATTTCCAGAAAGTAAGGAAATTGGGATCATTACCAGTACAACATTAATACCAAAATCTAATAAATTGCAAAAACAGGAAATTACATTCCTCTCATAGATATAAAAATTCTTATCAAAGTGTTATCAAATGTAATCCAATCACACAATCATTTTACTAAATCTAAAATCATTTGACAAAATCCAAAACTAGTTCATAATACACACACACACACACGTCTTAGCAAATTAAGAATAGCAGATATCTTCCTTTAACTAATAAGGGGTACCAACATAAAATAAACAGCAAATGTCATACTTAAATGTGAAAGACAAAAATTTTTTTCCCACAAGATAAAGAATAAGGTAGAAACACCAATTTTCAATATTCCTATTTAACAGCTTACTACAGGACTTAGCCATTAAATTAAGTAAAAAAGGAAAAAGAAAATAAATAAGAGATAATGCCCCAAAGAAACCTGCCATTATTTGTATAGTATATAATTATTTGCATAGAAAATAACAAAGAACATATAAAATGCACACAAAGTAATGAAGGAATTTAGCAATGTGCCAAATAAAGTTTAATTTTATAAAGTATTTTATAGTGACATATTAAGGGCAAAAGCTTTTTCAAATCCCTTTTATAATAGTGGGCAAGAAGAATGATTTGGAATAAATCAAAGAAAAAGATATGCAAGATCTCTATACTAAAAATCACAAGTTGTTGCAAATTTTAAATTATATAAATAAATGGAGAGATGTACTATATCCATGGAAGGCAGTTCTCTTCAAACTGATTTAAGATTTAAGATAATTCCAAACTAAATCCACCAGGATAGAGTTTTTAGAGTTGGTTTTTTGGGGGGTAAAAACTTACAATTTCATTCTAAAACTGATGTGGAACTTGAAAGACTCAGATCATCAGAAGCTGGACAGATCACTTCACCTTCAAGATTTGCTATAAAGCTAGTCAGCAAGAATGTGAGTTTTAGGAAAAGCATGCTCCACAAAATAAAACTGTCCAGCAATTGACTCCCAAACATGACCACCTGACTTATACGACTGTTTCAAGACCATTCGCTAAGGGAAAAGAAAGTCTTTTCAGCAAAGATGTGTGCACAATGATGTGAAGCCTGACTTGAATAGCCATCAATGGAAAATGCCATGAGTATCCAAGCAGCAGGAGAGTGGATAAGCCAGATGAGACCATCAACCACTGGGCATGGGGAAACAGAGAGAAAGAAACAAAATGCTTACATGCACAGTGACACAGATCCTTCCCCCAATCACACGCTGAGTGAAAAAAGCCAGGCAAAAATAACACAGCGGAGTGGGGATTACTATAAAGTTCTAGAACATACAAACTAATTGATACCAAAAAAAAGCAACTTGGTGATTGCCTGGGGGTGGGGATTGAAGGATTGAAGGAGAGAAGGATTGCCAACGATCTCTGGGGGAAACTTAGAGGATGATGGAAATGTTCTTTATCTTGATTGTGGACATGGCTCTAGTGTATAAACATGTCAAAAAAGATGAAATCATATTTAAATATGTGCAGTTTATTGTATTTCAATTATACCTCAATAAAATTATAGAAAAAAATATAGTCTATAAAACACAAAGTCAGTCCAAAATTTAAAAGCTACAAATGCATATTTGGTTTAAAGAAATTTCATTTAGCTTGTTTTAACTCAAAATGATTTTGGCTTTCTAAGGGGGAAAAGAAAATAATGCATTTGACAAGATGCCACTGTATTTAGTTCCAGTATTGCAAAAGTCTTATTATTTCAAAATGGAACACTGTACAGTGTTGCTTTATGTACTTTCACTCAACAAGGTCCCAGGGGAACACCTGCCCCTGAAATGCTTAATCTCATAATTTATTATATATATTGAATATCACACTTAAGAATAATCTATACAAAGGGCCAGCGCAGTAGTGGTCAAAGTATTCACAAAAGTGACGAATTTTACCAAAGGGCATGCAGATTGTTATCTACACATGACTATAATTATAGATCTAACATAAAATCTTAGTATTCCTATTACAATCCGAAAGACCTATGTTCACTCGGTAAAAATATGCATAAGGTATTACGTACATCCTCACTTAAAGAAATATTGCTAACACTTTGCATACTTATAGCACATTTATTTTTGAAGTGTTTTCACAGCTATTAAAAGGAGGTAAATGTGATAAAGTGTTACATTACCCACCAGTAAGGAGAACTTTTTAAGATATGGCTTTGATTCTATATAACTCTGTCATCTGCAGCAAAGCTTCAGGCTCCTATTTTCTCACCAGTAAAGTGTGGAGGTTGGGTTTGATTATCTTTTAACTCTCAACTTTGCAATCTGCCTCATTTTCGTCCTCATGCTCATAAGGAAAGCAGGACCAAAGGAGGAAAAAGGAAGAACTTGTGCAAGGTACACAACCCGCTAAGGTCAGACCTAGAATTACAGTTCCAGTGGTAGCACAGCCAGCCCTGGGCCCGTTTGTGACAGGACACACACTCATCTTCTGCAAGACTTTCTGAATTTCTGCCTGAACAGGGAGGATAAAAAACACACACAGGCATGGGCTTAGGATTCCAAGACACATGGTCTTTTATTTTTGCATCTAAAATTCCCAGTGCACCAGCTCAGGAAGAAAAATAATTCTTGGAGAAACTAGAGCTATAATTCATTTCATCTCAGTATCTTTTTTATGGATATTTAACAAATGTGTACTCCATAATCTGACTACTAGAATTCCTTCCCTCAAGGATAATTTTTCAGAAAAGATCAGTTCATAAATTTAATAAATCAATGGGAGGTTGGCCACAGAGGTTCCAAGCAAAGGTGAGGTTCCATGTTCACTTCCTATTTTATCTGACGGGCTCTAGGTGTTTGGTTTGAAAAATTGTGCAGCAACACAAAAAGGGTATGCACTGGAGCACTGCAGTTAACTGGATTTTAACACCACCTCTGTTCTTTAACAACTTGGGTTTTGAGGAATAGGATTCAATGCCTTCCCTGTAAAACAAAATCACAGGCTGGAGCAGTGAGCATGCCTGTAATTCCAACAACTCAGGAGGCTGAGGTAGGAGGATCACAAGATCAAGGCCAGCTTCAGCAATGTAGCAAGGTCCTAAGCAACTTAGCAAGACCCTGTCTCAAACTAAAAAATAAAGGGGCTGAGACTGTAGCTCAGTGGTAGAGCACTTGCCTCACATGCGTGAGTCACTGGGTTCGATCCTCAGCACCACATAAAAATAAATAGATTAAAGATGTTGTGTCCATCTACAACTAAAGAATATATATTTAAAAAATATATATATTTAAAAAATATATAATAAATAAATAATGAAAAATAAAAAGGGCTGGGATGTGGCTTGGTGGCAAAGTACTCCTGGGTTCACTCCCCAATACCAAAAAATCACACACACACACACACACACACACACACACACACACACACATTTCAAATGTTGAAAGTAGGAACATACAAATAATTGCTTTCCCTGTAATATTTTATTCTAAAAGTTTTCAGACATACAGAAAAATTGAGAGAATTAGCTGATGGAAATCCATTTTCCTTCCATGTAGTCCATAATTCACATTTAGTTCTATTTTCTCTTTACCAGATACTTATACATCTTCCCTTCCCCTGTCCTTTGATCAATCCATTTTAATTTTTGATCCATTTCAAAGTGAGTTACAAGTATCAGTAAACTCTATTCCTAAACTTCAAAATCTCTTAGTGTTTTATAAGCAAAATTCAGCTGCAGTATAACACACAAATTTTAAATGTGCCAATTGACAAGCTCTTATGAATGTAGACGCCTGTATGGCACAAATCTCCATCAGGATGCAAAACGTTACCCCCACTTCCAAAATTTTCTGCATAACACTTTTTGGGCAATCCCTGCCCTACTCCTCCTATTTTATTTTCATCCTTAATTAGCTTTGCCTGTTCAAGAACCTCATATAATTGGAACCACTTTTAATTTTTTCTCCTTTAAGTTTTTCTTTGTGCAGCATAAAAGTTTCAGCAATACATCAGTGTTGCATGAATCAGTAGTTTGTTCTTTTTATGGTTCACAAATACTCTTTCTGATCCCATAGTTTTCTACTTTTATCTTGATGGACATGTGGGCTGTTTCCACTTTTGGCTATTCTAAATACGGTTGAATATTTTGGTATGAACATTCTTGTACAGATCTTTTTGTGGATCACAGGCTTTTACTTCTCCTCGGAAAATACCTAGAAGTGAAATTGTAGGACTGAGTACAGGTGTATATACTTTTATAAGAAATTCCCAGGCTTTGGTCCAAAATGGTTGCAAAACTGAACACTCATCAAAAATTTAAGAGCTCCAGTTGTTCCACATCCTCACCAACACTGCTGTTAATCTACTTAAATTTAGCTCATGTCATGGAGGTCTTTCCCTTTGGTTCAATTTGCATTTCCTGAGCTTGCGGAGTAGATGCTGAGTATTTTATGTGCTCATTGCCCATTTGTGTATCTTTTCTTGTGAAGTATCTGAGATTGTGTCTATTTTATTGAATTCTTTACATTTTTGAGCTTCAGCAATACTTTATGCATTCTGCATACCAATCATTTCATCAATTTTTTAATATCTTTCAATTAGTTCAAGTTTTCAAATTTGATTATGTCTCATTTGTCAATTTTTCTGCTTTCCATAGCCTAATAAACTTTTGACTATCCCCCACATTACAAAGATATTCTCCTGTTTTCTTCTGAAAGCTTTATTATTTGACTTTTAGGTCCATGACTCATCTCAAGTTAGTTTCCATGAATGGTGTGAGGTAGGGATTGATGGTCCAGTTATGCCACGGCTATTTCTAAAAGTGCTTTCTTCTCTCCTGTGTCAACATATAAATAGGGATCTATTTGTGGGCTCTCAATTCTGTTTTGTTGATCTGTTTGTCTCTTTGTATGTATGTATTGCAGAGTTTCGATTACTGTAGCTTTATAATAAGTCATGGAATCATAGAATGTGATCCTTCCGACTTTGCACTCCTTTTTCAAGGTTGCTCTGGATATTCTATTGCTAGTACTTTTTCTTATTAATTTTGAAACTAGTTTGTCCCCAAAACAAACAAGAAGCCTGGTGACACTTTAGTTGGGATTACATGGAATCTAGAAATAATACCTCAAGGATTTTGTGATTGCTGATCACTAATGAAAACTCTTTTTATATACTTAGGTCATTTTTAATTACTTTCAGCAATGTTTTGGTGTTCTGTGTAGACATTTTGCATGGGATTTACTAAAAAGTTACTTCTAGGTATTTGTTTCATCATTGTGAAATTTTAAAAATCATTTTTCCAAATCTTTGTAGTAGCATGCAAAAATACACTTGTTTGTGTATCAACAATTTATTCTGAAATCCTGCTAAATTCATTTAAACTTTATAGTTGTTTTATACGTTAAGATACTCTGGTCTCAACATGTCATCTGTAAACAGTTTTACTGCTCTTTCCAACCATTTTTATTTTCTTCTCCTATTGCATTAACCATAATCTCCAACAACATAATAATTGAAAGAGGTGAGAGTTAACGTAGTTATCAGTATTAGGGCAAAAGCATTCTATATTCTGCAATTATATATGTAGCTATAGATTTTCACAGATTCAATTTATCAAAGTTCCCAACCATTCCTCTTGCTTCAAGTTTTTATTATAAAGAGTTGTTCTTTTTCTAAATGATTTTTCTATATTATTTAAATCACTATATGCCTTTTCTCTGTTGTGTGGTTTTGATGAACTACACAGATTGATTTCTAACTGTTTAACTTTGCATTCTGGATATTAACCATTCAATTAGGTTGTGATACATTATCACATTTATGCATTACTGAATTCCTTTTATAATATCTTTTTAAAAAAATCTATTTTGGGTATCTAAATTATGCCTGATATACAAAAGGATGCATTATTACTTCCTCTATTCTCTGAGAAATTTTGCATAAGATTGGTATTATTTCTTCCTAAAATATTTGATAGAGTTTTCCAGTGAAACCAGCTGAACCCCCTCCTTTATTTTTGGTGGGGAGAGGGTTGCAATAATTTGGCATGATATTAAAATACAAACAACAAAAGAAAATAAGTTAAACTACAAAAATAAAATCTGCGCAACAGTGGACACTATCATCAGAGAAAACAGACAATCTAGAGAATAGGAGAAAACATCTGCAAATTATGTATCTCAGAAGAGATTAACATATACAGAATATGTATTTTAAAAATCCTACAAATCCAAAAGAAACAGATTTTTTTGTCTCATTTTGTTTAGGTACTGAGGATCTAATTCACTGACTCACATCCCCAGCCCTTTATTTTGAGACAGGGTCTTGCTAAGTTGCCAAGTCTGGCTTTAAATTTGTAATCCTCCTGCCTCAGCTTTCTGAGCCACTGGGATTACAGGTGTGCATCACTACACTCGACACCGAGAGAGATTTTTTAAATGTAAAAAGTATAGAGTAGACAGTTCTACAAAGGTACAGAAATGGTTGATAAACACATACAAAGATGTTCAACATCACCAGCCACCACAGATATGCAAGTTAAGACCATTGCGATGGCTTGGGGGCAGGGGCAGAAAATAACCACTATTGGCAAGGACGTGGAGAAAGAGGAGTCTCCATACATTGCTGGTGGGCATGTACAATGGGAGAATTGATATGGAAGACAGTTTGGAGATTCCTCAGAAAAATCACACCATTATCATATGATCCAATGATTCTACATGCGGGTATGCACCAAGAACCAAAGGCAGGGTCTAGAACAGATATCTGTGCACACATGTTCACAGCAGCACAGCTCACTACACAGGAATGGAGGGAGCGACCCAACCTGCACTATAGGATGAACATGCAAAATGCGATGTGCATATACAATTGTAGCTACTGTTCAGTCACCAGGGTGACCCAGGCATTGTCTAAATGTCTTGTTTGTATGATGAATCCTATTCTCCTATTGAATTTCACTTTGTATAAGCGTAAATTTAGGATTGGCAGAAATCACTTAAATGACTTATCCAAGAGGCTAGTATGTTCATTATGAATATGCAGGTAGGTTTAGCTCTAAAGTTTCACTACACCAATGAAAATCATGGCAGTTTGCAAGGTATACAGATAAGTATCACTTAAACTATTTTAACACGTGGCACACATAAAATAGTCATGCCTCTACTGTTAAGGTTGCTTCTTAAAAACAAGAAAGAGATCACTTGTCTAAAATGTATTAGATTCAAAGTCCACCTTCAGAGATGCCACTGACCCAATTCTCCAAAAGAAGTCACAGTGAACAATGAAGTTAGTTACATTTACTTTCAACCGTGGAGCAGAAAACCCTGACTCCGTTTTGTTTCAATATTTTATTTATGCAACTGTGTTTACCAAGAGCCCACAGTATGTTAAGTAAGTAACTGGCTGGTTTATATCTCCATTACCAGTTCTCCATCATAAACGGGCATGAAAAGTTCATTTATAATAAATTAAACAGTAAAGTGCCAATTAAGAAACAAAAGGACACTGTAAAGAAAATCTCATTTGTGTAGCTTGGGTTGCCAAAAACATCTAACATTTGATCTGATGCTTAAAGCAAATAAACATGGCAGATCTAAAAGAGGTAGATCATACTTGTTTCTTAAGATGAGATGTTTCATTGTGTAATGGATTTAGATCATGAGTGAAAAATACAATTAAACACCAACGGTAGCAGGCACAAGGCAACCTGTGCCTGGACTTAGCTACATGTGAGCACACTTTGAGAAAGGGCGGGCAGGCACATCACACCAATATGTATTTCCTAATAGTATTTCCTTCATTTGAAATTACCACATGAGCAAAAACAAGCCAGTGGGGCCCCTCCCCCCAGTTTTTTAAGGAAATAAACTCTATCCACCCGTGTTTCTCACTCATAAATGTGAATTTAAACGCTCCAAGATTCTCAGAATACAGAGCTAGGGAAAAAATTAGGTCAACAGGGTTCAGTATTGACAGTGTATCCAGCTGTTTATGGCTTTTCAATTTTTCCATAAACCTAACTGGTATCAGTGTATGTAAAGTTTCTAACACTTCCAGCTAGGGAATACTTCAGAGAAGAAAAATGCTTTCCTTGGAGTTTACAAATGTCATTTGGTCTAATTTTTCAGTGAAGGTTTGTCTAGTTAGATTATGAGATTTTTCCTGGAGAGCAACAGTGAGAGAATGTCTCCCATGCTGTCAGAGAAGGAGTTATATTTTCAGTCCTTGGAAGAAACATAGAGTGTGATGGGCGAAATGTCAAGTGGGTGGGGAGCCATGAGGCCACATGAGCCTCCAGAGAGATCTCTAAGAAAAAGGCATTCTGAGTAAGACACCACACCAGCACATTGGGTTACAAAACAATAGAAGAAAGCAGATGGGGGCTGGTTGTCATGGGGCAGAATGCACACAAGTGGTTCTTACCTAGGCAGCACCAAGGATCTGAGAGCTCAAGGGCCAGCCAAAGTCAGCAGTAACTTAGGAAAACTGAGCTCCAATCACTGAAAACACTAAACACAAAAACTGAACCCAGAGGGTTAGAGGCTGGATCAGATGCAAGCTGGGAGACAGTTTAGAGGGAGAGGTTAGGGACCAACAAAGCCTCAGGAAGCTTTCTGCAAGTCTTTGTACTACCGAGTCTCTATCTGATGAGTGTGCCTCAGCTGGCATGGGAAAGGCTTGAGAGCTCAAAGCAACACAGGGGTCAAGATTTCCTTCCTAATCACGAACTCTGCATGAGCCAGGCAACCTGCTACACCATACCCTTCTCCCTCAAGTACACATTTCTCAAGTAGTCCAACGGAGGTTTGGGGTTGTGTTTTTACAAATGATCTCTAAGGTGAATCTGATGTTTCAAAACTCAATATTTTAAAAGCTACCAAGTTTTAAGTTCATAGTGTCCCCCTGTGCCATTTTTAGGAGGCTGCTTTAGAGGACTACAGCAGGTCTCAAACCGGTAAAGTGTATAGTAGGGATTCAGGTGCCCATTCCCTGTGCACATGGATATTTACTTAGTGTGGTGATTGAGGGCAGGAACTTGGAGTCGGGCTGCTGGGTCTCAAATCCCAGCTCCATCACTTATTATCTGTATGAACTTGGGCAAACTATGCAATGTTTTTGGAATCAGTTTCCTCCACGAAATAATGAGGAAAAGAGCAATCCCTACCCCACCTGGCTGTGAGAGTCAACCGAGTTCTACCTAGGCCTTTTTAATAGTGCCTGACCAAAAAGGAGGTATCCCAGAGTTGCTTCTTGATGTTACACTGTATGACTATAAATAACAATGACTTTTTTCCTTTTTACTTGATTCCAAAGCATTCCATTTTAAGGGATTCCATAAAAGAAAGTTGCTCCTTCTATCTTAACATTTGCCAAAGCCCCTCCTTAAAGAAATGGAAATTCCTTGGCTTATGGTCAAATATAATGACTAACACTTTATCTATAAATCTACAAAGACTTAAAGACAGAATGGCCCCCTTTTAGCATAGTTACTATTTCCATTGCCTGGCTGTGCCTGAAAGTCACTAATGAAGAGCTAAGTGCTCATGTGTACACCTCAAAGACACCTGCCCCCATTGGACTTGAGACTTTCCATGTGGTTGTAGAAACTGTGACAGCTCAGACTTTACCATCTCTTATCATCACCTCCTTCATCTAATTCTAGGGTCAACTTTTCCTGTGGACATCCTTGTGTGCCCACTGGGCACTCCCACAGAGGCCTGGGGCCACTTGGTGGGTTCCAAGGGGTGGGCACAGGCGATGTGAGGGGAAAGCTGCTTTCCCTGGTGTAAGAGGCCAAAGGAGGAGCCCTGTCAAGGCACCAGCTGCCAAGTTGCAGGATTCTCAGAAGCGTGACAGCTCTGTCCACTTCCACGTTTCCTTACTCCCAAATTCCATGTTCTCCTGAGTCCATTAAAAGCCACTTCAAATTTTAAGCATTTTTAAACTTTTTATAAACTCTGTTTCTTATGTGAATTCCAGATAATTTTCTCAGGGGAAATCAGTTATCATAGATGAGGAAGGATATAGATATATATATATATATATATATATATTTAAATTGGGAAAAATGGAAATTTTACTAAGCTGTATTTAAAGGCGAGGGTTTTCCCCACTACCATCTCCAAATTCTGTTTCACACTGAAAAATCTCATGGATCACAGAGTATCGCTTTAATTAAGTGGGAGGGGAAGGGAGCCACGTGGCCACCCGAGGAGCTGGAGTCTAGACAGACAGAGAAAGGAGTCGTCCCCGGAGAAGACGATATGGAGTTCCTCTGGATGGTGGTGACGATCCACGGGGTCACTCTCCCCAGACCCCCGGGTGTAGGTAAAAATCTGCTCTGCCCCAGCGAGATGCAGAGACACCCGGGACAAGAAGCAGGGACACCGGGGCGAGGAGCAGAAAACACCGTTTATTCTAGAAACTACAGAAGCTTAAATGCACTCTTGGACCAATCAGGTCCAAAGGCCACAAACAAAGGGGTGCTCTTTGGCAAGAGCACAGTCTATTAGCATAGAGTGGGGAAGGGTAGAAGGGAGGGGTGGAAGGTCTGGAGATGCTCCTACAACAGAGCAGCGTGAGGAGGCCCCATCCAGGCCACTGAGAGCAGGGAAAGGCACTATCCAAGTAGTTTCTGAAGTCTAGTAAGCACGCGGATAAGTTGACAGAGAAAGCAAAGTCCAGGAAAAGAGCCACCAACAGACTTTGCTTTTCGTCATTGCCGACGAGCATCAGACAGCAGCAAGGAGCAGAATCAACCCACTTAAATTATTTTCACAGATTACCTTAAAAATAACTGCTATGTTATCCGTGTTGGTAGTGCTTCTATGGAAGGACATTTGCCAGCAGGGAAGGGGTTATTCTGAGCCTTCTCCAAACCTACATCCCTACATTGTCTACTATGGCTGCAGAGAGCCAGAGGGGTCAATGAGTACTTATGCCACACACACCAGAGTTCAAAGACACAGTGTGAAATAAAGAACGTAAACTATCTCAGGAAATCTATGTTGGCAGCTTATTAAAATCACAATATTTGGGGTATATTGATTCAAATAAATATTATTCAAATTAATCTATTTTGCCTTTTTATGGTTTTTATATGGCTACTCAACATTTTAAATTTATTGGTAAGCGTTGCATTTGAGGTCCCCATTACATTTGTCTCGGCCACCACTGGGCTCACCTAGTGAGAGAAAAAAAGATCTCTGTAAGTCAGCTTTCATTACTATAGCAAATATCTGAGCTGATGAACTTATGAAGAGAAAAGGTTTATTTTGGCTCAGTTTCAGAGGTTTCAGTCCACAGTTGCTTGACCCTATTGCTTTGGGCTTATGTCGTTAGCACATCATGGCAGAGAGTTTGAAGGACAGATAAGCTACCCAGCTCCCAGCTGGGAAGTAGAAGAGGAAGAGGGCAGGGTCCTGCAGTCACCCTGGAGGGTATGACCTCCCACTAGACCTCACCTCTTAAAGGTTCAACATCCCCTAATAATGCCACACTAGAGAGCAAGTCTTTCCACAGGGACCTCCGGAGGACACTCAAAGTCCAAAGGAGAGCAGGCTCAGAGAAAGCAGGATGTCCTCACGATGGGTGTCCCATTCCCAGTGCCGGAGATACCTCAACACAGAGGTCGCACTGCTAGCTTCGCTTTCAATGGCAAGTCTTTTAAAAGTAGCCGTAAACATTTCTCAAATTATATCTGTGGCTTTGAGGTCACAAGAGCACCACACAGATAAGAGTTACGGGTGAAGCCTCTCCATGGACAGCAGCCTGAACTGAGTGTGGTGCAGCTGATAAGTGATACAGAAACAACCATTACCCCTTCCTCACCAGAGCTCAACCCCCCTCAGCAAATATCCAGCCCCCTCCTCCAGCCTCTGCCCTCCATGACCAGAGGCATCTGAGTACCTAAGAGTCCTCAGGATGCCGGATGGAAACAAGAGCTTTCAGCAATTTCACGTCCGTGTTCATTGTCTTCGTGATCTTGCAAATCATTTAAAGATGCAAGAAATTAGGAAAGCAAGAACGGGGAACCTGATGTGATAAAATTAAAAGATTTTTCCCCATCATGGATGCCACAGGTGATGGGACGGGCTCTCGTGCTGGGAATGAAACACCACCTGAGGCTGTGCTCGGGCCTGTCTTCATCATCTGTCTTTTTTATCTATTATTATTAAATAGCAGCCAAGGTAAATGGAAGCGTAGACATCAGCAGAGTAACCTGATAAAGATCAAGATACCAGTGCTGCTGATGGAGCAGACAGAGCCAGGCATGCACCTGAGCTCTCCATACAGTCCTGACTAGGAGGAAGGCTCCCAGATGGCTCTGGTCCCCTCTCCAGGTCCCACTGCAAGATCTGGACATATGCTTCTGCGAGAACAGAAAGGTCCCTTTCCTGTTGGACAGTTCAGCTGCTTATCATCACTTGAGCTGGCCTGAAAGCTAAGGGGTAAATGACTGCCATCTCTTACCACCAATTGGGAAAACAAAAGAAATCGTGCAATTATCAGCACCATCCTACCAACAGAGACGTAAAGTTTCCCATAGTTCAGGAACATGTTGACCCAAAGTTCTGGAGTCCACGGTTGGACTGGAGTGGACTGGAGTACGCTGATTGCTGTAATCACAGAAATCCTACATTTGTATATATTCCATATTTATATCAAACCTGAACAAAGAGTTTCATTTTTCTTTATTATTAAAGTCCAATAGATTAAACGTGTCTCCATGCCTCTGTCTGCATCACGGGATCCTCCCAGGTGGTGTGCTCACAGGCGAGGCCACTATACCCAGCGCTCCTTGACCTGGGGCTTTCACTATATGCACAGTGTTTAAAGGTTAATTGTTTGAAAGCTTAAGATAGGTTTATTGGGTTGAATATCAAAAGCAATTTTTATTCTCTAGAGTATAAAACTTACGTACGATAAAATTATAAATATTAGAGTACAACACACAACTTCCAGTGCCAACGACAGAGAACTTGTCTTGCTTCTGTCTGCAGCCCAGTTTCTCATCCTCGCATTTCTACCCTCACAGAGTTAATCCAGATATCAAGGCATGCAAGAAATAAAACTTCACTGATGAGAAGCCAACCCACACGGTGTCTAATTCTAAGGGGTACATTATTGCTTCTGAAGTTTTCCAGAGCCAATGCGTACCAACAGCTGCATTTCAAAATGGAAAACAAATTTTAGGATGGAAACCCAGATGTAATAAGTAGGAACAACTGTTATTCTATTTGAAGGAAGTTGTCGAATTCTACATATTTTTGTAGAGCAGCTTCAAGTCACAAGTGACACTGTGCCCAGTTCACTTGCTCAGGTAAGGCCTGCTCTGATGCTAGGGTAAGAATCCAAAGTGCTCAGACACAGGGCTCCAGGCCACATCATGACAGCTTTGAAATAAGTCACAGAACTGAGCATTCAGGGACAAAGTTCAAGGGTAGGAACAAACGCCCTTTCCTCTCCAATGAAGTCCTAGCACAATTGACCCTACTTATTATATAGCACAGGAAAAGTCGCGATTGTACTGCCTAACATCTAAGAACAGGTGTTGCAATTAAGCTATTAATGAGAAAAAGAACACAATCTTGCCTCTAACCGACAGTAAGTATGTACAACTGAGCCCTGAGCAGCAACAGTTTGACCTGAGCTCTATGACTTTAGAAGTGTGTGAAAGCCAAGTGCAAGCAGTAGACGCCACACTTCCAACCTGGAATTTGGGTCTTTGACCAGGCCAGTGAAGTGCAGTGTGATACTCTCCTGCAGGCGCTGACACTTGGCTGCACCTCCCAGCCAGGGCTGACCCCGAGAGAAAGCCTTCCAACTCCACGGTGAAGGGCATGGCTACGTTATGACACTCAGTGGGTGAGATCTTCTAAAGGCATTTTTACCTCTATATTTTTGGCTTACAATGGGAGGGAATCCATTACTTGAGCAGCACCTCTTAATGTACTGCAGACCACACTCCAGGAAGTGATCCCATGTTATCCTAACACTGAGCAGAAGATGTATTAAAAACATCCAGATGCAAGTTAGACTGGGAATATTCATATACCTGTACTATCAGAGGGGGAGGTTGAAGATGTTGGAAAAGAGGAGGAGGAAGAGAAGGTAGAAACAGTACCTTTTGCAGGAGCTCTACTTTGATTTATACCCAAGTGTCAGTGAGTGACAGAAGGCAGCATAATGGTAATTAAATAACCAAAGCTAAAACAGTGAAATTCTGCTTTTCACATGTAAGGGACTCAGAAGAGCATTTGGTTTTGTTTTTAGCTACCGTAGCTATCGCGAGATGTCTGATGTTGTGGCAGCTGGCAGATGCACTGTGGGAGGAACATTGACATGGACAGCAACCGCAGTAGTCATCATCCAGCCATGTGGCCCTCTACAGCTCTCTACATACGGTGTGAACAGGGTCTGTCCCCTGAAGGTTCATGTGCTGGAAGCGTGGACCCCAGTGTGGAGGTACGGAGGTGGTACAACCTTTAAGAGGCAGGGACAGTGGAAGGTAACTGGGTCAACTGTTAATGCTGGTCTCAAGGGCTGGGCTGGGTCTTGCAGGAATGTGTTGGTTCTTGTGAGAGTGGGTCATGATAGAGGCCTCCCCATGTACTCCGTGTCTTCTGCACGTGGCTGTTTTCCTTTCCATCCTCCACCAAGTTGTGACACAGCCAGAGCCCTTGCCACTACATGTCACCATGCAGTTTGAATTCTCCAGCCCCCAGAACTGTGAGCCAAACAAACTCTTTAAAGTACCCAGCCTGAAGTATTTTGTTATAGCCATGCAAGATGGACTGATACATTCAATAAGTTAAAAAACGTAAAATAGATGGCACTGCACAACAGTTCACCTTAGTAAACAGTGACAAAGTCTTTGCTTTATGATGCAGTCCAATGTAATAATTTGGTGCATTCTATTCTCAAGATGCTTCTGACTTTGTCTTTTCTTTCCAATGGGCCACTACTGAGTGTAGCACTGATCCATTTTTCTCTTTCTGAATATTGGGCTGTTTGGCTCTCAGTAAGGTCAAAAGTCAAATCAGATGGCCAACGAGCAACTGAGATGGTTTTCCCAAGTGGCGAAATTATGAAACTGGAGGGTAGTTCTAGGCATGTCTTCAAATACCCACAGGGAATCCTGACTTTCTAATTTCCCCCTTTATAATAGGTGAATTCCTGGCAAGGTTCTAGTGTTTATACCACTGTTGTATGGAGTTCAACACACATGCCAAAAATACAGAAAATGAGAGAGAACAAATAGTTCTTGCATAATTAAAAACTTGATCACTAAAAACGTGAGTGAAAGGATTAGAAGAGAAAGTCCGAGTCTCCCAGAAAGTGAAGCCAAAGATAGAACCGTGAGAACTACACAAGAGAGACCAGAGATGCAACGCAGCCAGGGAGGAGCCCACCAGCGACCCACGCACCGTGCGCCTACAGGAAAGAACAGAGAAAACCCAGGGGCATTCGTCCAAACAGCAAGACAGGAGTTCCCAGGGCCAAAGGAGACGTGGCCTCCAGATCACTCCCAGCGCCACGTGGGATTAATAAGAGGTAAACGTCATTATGAAATTTGAGAACACCAAAAGTAAAAGAGATCCCAAAAGTTTAGTGAGAGAAAACAACACAGAACCTAGAAAGAGAATTAAGTGTTTTTTTTTTTTTTTAAGGCTTGTATTTCTTCTCTCAGCAAGAAAAAACAAAGATCAAAAACTTCAGGATTAAGAAGTTGTACAACAAGGTTAGAGGTCAAGTTTGAAGCGCACTGAACGTTGTATGGTTTCAATCAATGATACAATGAAATGAGGAGTCTTCATTTCACTCCTTGCATTTGACCCCTTTCACGGAGACACATGGAGGTCATGAAACTAGCAAAGAATGTAATCAAAGCATCTTAATCGGCCCTGTAGCGAACCGTACTTGCTTAGATATAACATAAACATTACTAGCTTTCGATTTTCAGCATCAGCCTGAATATGTAACATGGTTTTAAAATTGTCATGCAGTTAACAACCTTAGCGGTGGGAAAGAGCATGCACAGCTTGTATACATTGGAAAGTGGGAGAGAGCTGGAGAAAAAGACACTGTGCCTCACTTTCACCTCATAAAGTAGATTTCAAATAATACTGTGTAAAGTTTTCCAAGAAAACCAGCAGTAGAGCTTTTTTTTAAAAAAGGAATAAAACCACCAAAATCCGTATTGAGGAAATTGATGAAATACAGGGACATTTCTCTAGGCTAGGATTGGTGCTGGGATTGAGTGAGTCTGTTTTACAATCGATTCAAGGTCACTATATTAGTGATTGACAATTAAAAACCAAGAAAAAAATCACATGCTGTGTATGAGTCAAGTTCTTAGACGGCATTGCTAGAAACACACGAGACACCACTTGGGGTCACGTTGTACAGGAGACAAAAGATCTCTCTTTTAATTTACAGGCCAGATAAGATCATTTGCATCCTGACGGTGTATCCCAGGCATGCGCTGGTTGTTGGCTTGCTCTGGACTCGGCATGTACTTTCTGGGTTTCAAATGCAGAGGGGCCTAGCTGGGGCAGAGCGCCTCCTCCACCCTGACTCGAGCGGGAGCAACGCTCGTCACAGGCCTGGTCCACTGAAAGCCAGGCAGCCCTGTGACCCTTCACACTGCTTTGCTCCTCCATATAAAGTATTCCTCTCTTATGGATCTTTCTAGCCTCTCGCATTTCTGCAGGGTTTTCTTCTGCAGGCGGATTCAAGCCACTTTACCCATGCTGTTTTGATCATCCTGTGTGGAAAAATCGTTTTTCAACAGCATGAGAAGTGGAAAGATGAACACCATGAATCTCATTTTGAAAATGGACACATAGGCAGAGAGTTAAGTGGTGACTGCATCACAGTGAACTAGAACCAAATCCCTGTCCCCCACGTCCCAGGTGGCTTCTTTTGGGGAAGCTGTTGCGATTCTAATGATATTAGTGTAAGCGCCCCCAAATTAGTGTAAGCGAGCCCAGGGCACACAGCCACATGGATTTCCAACCCTTAGCTACTCTAATTCAACCTATTTGAAAAATAAAACGAAGAACTTCACCTGCAAATGTAAATACACTGCAAGTATTTCAGCAGGATTTTAGCCAGCACCACGCAGCCCAGCTGCATCCTGTAACTGGGTTTCTCTTTCATGAACTTGCTCAGCATTCCACGGGCTTGTGCTTGCAAAGGGGAAAACACACTGAGTGAACAGAAAAGGTCTGAGGTGGAATTTTAGTAATGAAAGCACAAATAATCCAGAATAATTCTGTTCGAGTTTTAGGATTTACAGAATGTTTGCCCTGCTAAAGATCCTGAGGGTTACAATAACTTCTTTCAAGGGAAAATAACAAAACCCAAATAAACACTAGGTTTTTCCTCCAAGGGGAAAAAGTGTATTGTAAACAGAATCGAAGAGGAGGGAAAAAGGCGGGGGCGCGCAGAGTGCCTGCAGCACAGCTCTGGCACTAGCAAAGGCAGAGGTCACCTCAGAGTGGTCTCGGTCTCCCTGATGGCCAGCCAGGAGTGCCCCGGAGGGGACATCTTCCATGCCAGACGAGCAAGCAGCAGGCCCAGGGACAAAGCAGACCTGGGACACTCCCCCAGCATGGGCTTGGGCTCCACTTCCTACCAGCAGGCAGCCGGAAGCCCAGGGCCAGGAAAAGGCAGCCCTGAGCCAAGGCTGAAGTGGACGGCAGGCTGAGGCTCTTGAAAGAACGGAAGCCATATGGGAATTGCCTTATGATTCAACACAAGCCTTCAGGTGGCTTTAAATCAAAAGGAATATTGTCAACCACGTCCCTGGGCCCTGAAACGCCCCTCCTCCAACCCTCTCCTCCTCTTCTTTATAAATTTTACAAGCTCTGTGATTTAGCAGTGGAAATTCCCTAAATATAAATTAAGCATTACGTCCACCCCAGAAGCTCTCCCTGGCACGCCACCAGGAGTGTGGTATTAAAATCTCTCCTGCGACCCCTGGGAAAGTGTGCATGTGTGTGTGCCTGAAGTTTCCCAGCCCCACTAGAACACAGGTCACGCCTCTAAGAAACGGCACCTAGTTTTGTGCAGCCACAAGTGCTGTGTGAACAGATTTCCACCAGCCACCACCACAGCTGTGACGTCCCTCCACCAACAAAACACCCCTGAAGACACAAACACTGCTGCCCTAGTCAGAGGTAAATGACACTGTGCAACATGCCACCCTGGCCCCAGGGACACGGTGACCGCAGCTCACTCTCTCATGTGACACAATGAGCCTGGGTCGGGGCCTTTTAGTGACAGTCCCCCACAGACCACACTGCTGCCCTCTCTTCACATGTGTGTCAGCCAAGGCAGGCGCGAAGGGATGACGCAAATTATGTGGTGACTCTTCTGGCCTCTTCTGAGATGTGACACCTGTGACTTCGGCTCACATTTCATGGGCCAAAGCCAGTTCCAGAGTCAGGGGGCAAGAAACTGCAACTACACCCAGTGTCCCCAAGGAAGGCCATCGACACAGCTGGGAGCACCCTTAAGTTGGAAAGGGCAGGAACCACTGCAGACCTCATGCAGGCTCATCGATTCCCAAGATACCCGGATACCAGATCCCCTCTTCCTCTTTTGCACCCCACACCCCTGCAGGGAACCCACACTGCCTGCCAAAGAATTAAGGAGCCAGGACTAGAAAATGCATCTGGGAGGGGCCTCACTCCTAGCTCCCCAGGCTCAGCATGCAAGTCAAGCAGGACATTCCTCCTGCTGCTAAAGATACCAGAAGAAAGGAACGGACACTGTCATCGATATTCTCCAAGTGTGTCCCTGGTTCTGTATAGGAGAGTGAAGGAAGTGGGGTGCAGTCTCTGGTAAGCGTGGTAAGACTTACCTCGTAAAGATGCATGGAAAAAATTTTCTTGCCGGCCATTTACAGGGGAGACTATTTCATCACTTGCCTATCCCTTAATGCAAATTCAGATTTTTCTCCCCATGAGGCACCAAGGGACAGAGTCTCCATTTTAATATGAACAAACCTCTCTAAGAACATACAGAATAGCAAAAGAATGTCTGCACAAATCTTGCTTTCCCAAGAAACAGTCCAAAAAATTTGTTATCTTAGAGAGAAGCTGAAGGTCAAATGGGAAAGGAGACAGAAGAGGAACCTTATTTTCTCTAGCTCAGAAATACTTTCCTAGCATTCTTTCTCTGGTACATTAACCCTGCCCTGCACCCTGAACTTTTAAATGGGGAGGAGTGAAGAAAATTTATTAGAAGGGGACTTGGGAGGCTTTTAGTAATGCTAGAATTCTGCTTACTGTTTACTAGATACATGGAGAGACTTGAATAAAAAATTCATGCCAACAGTATTTATACAAGAGACCAGCTGTTCTCATTTATTCCAACAGACATGGTTACACAGGACTCCGAGCTCCATTATCCAAGCTCAGTGAGCTACTCTGGCAACAACTGCACAGGCCTGAAGCATTTCAGATCCTAGAACAAGGGCTTCATTTTAGAGAGGAGCTACAGACAGGGTGTTCTAAGAACCCTAGATTCTACCTCAAAGCTATCAGACTAGACCAAGAAAGGAAACTTCTCCATAATGGCAGCTCAGCTTACCTCCTGCCTGCCACATGCCCAAGAGAAGGGGGAGCCCATCCACCTGCATCTTTGTCCTCCAGGATGACCAGGGCAGGATGATCCCTGGTGCCGTGGTGAAGCTCAGCTGAACTTAAGCCCTTCCCCCTAGGGTGCCATTCTGTATGGCCATCTCCAATGAAAGGTCTAGGAACACTCTTACTTTTTAACTTTTAAATCAGCACTGAGGAGTGACTTTTTTTTTTTTTTTTTTTTGTACCAGGAATTGAACCTAGGGATGCTTTAGCACTGAGCCACACCCCAGCCCCCTTTTATAAAAATAAATATGTGTTTTATTTTGAGACAGGGTCTCACTAAGTGGCTTAGGGCTTCACTAAGTTGTGGAGGCTGGCTTTGAACTTGTGATCCTCCTGCTTCAGCCTCTGGAGCTGCTGGTATTACAGGCATGCACCCCTGCACCCAGCAAGAAGTACCTTTTGAACTGTGAGGAGCAATGCTCACAAGAACTGGCTTCTCCATGTTGCCAGGCTAGTGCAAGAGGAGCAGCTGCATTGCCCACAAGGCTGATAACGGTGCTCTCGGCACTGGCTTCGGGCCAAAAGCTAAAGCATCTCACTTTAACCTTCAAACCCCGCTTTAAGATGAGCTAGTGACTTCCTTCCAAAGACTCACAGTACAGAAAGGGAGAAAAAGAGAAAGTTGGCAGGGGCAGCCCTCAGCCAGGGGGTCAAGACCAACGTGAGCAGCAACAGGTCATGGTGCAGGGCACCCCCTTGGTATGACGCATGAACACAGGAGCTTCACCTCTGTGCTCCTCCCCTCAAAAGCTCACGACCCAGTCTAATCACGAGAAAGAGCTCCGACAAATTCCAAGTAAGGAACCCTCTGCAAAATACCAAATCTCGTCCAAACTATCAAGGCCACCAAAGTCAGGGACAGGCTGAGGAACCCCACAGATCAGGGAAGTCTACAGAGATGCCACTAGTAAATGCAATGTGGTACCTTGGAAGAGATCCTGGAGCCCAAAGGGACATTTGGGACAAACTAGTGAAGTCCAAATTAACCGTTGAGTTTAGTAATAAAGTGTCAGTGCTGGTCCCTTGATTTGGATAAGCAGACACAGGAAGGAAAAGGGTAACAAAAGGGGAAATCCAGTGGGTAGCACATGGATTCACTCTTCCTAGCTTTGCAACTTTTCTGTAAATCTAAAACTATTCTAAAATTAAAAGTTTAATTTAAAAAAAATGATCTGAGGTTGATACTTCTACCTCCATTCTAGAGATAGAGAACTACAGGTTAAATAACTCCTCCAAATTACAAGCCCAAAGCAAAAATACCTGGTCAGATAAAACCACTCCACACTGAAGCCACCACTGGAATCAGGATGCAAGAAAAGTCCTTGCCTTAATATTTCATGAAAATTGTTTTATGCCAGATACATTAAGCTGAAAGAATTTATTTCACCTATCTCCCTAGTGATGAAACACTTTTTATTTTAGCACACATTTAAGTCCGAGGGCCAATAACATGACTGCTGAAATATTTCATCTTTATTTCCACCACAAACTGGAAGGACTCCATCAATGCCGTGTGATGACCGTATTTAAAGAGAATTAGCTGAGGGGTTTACCAAAGTCTCAGTGCTTCAGTATTCCCCAGGAGCAGTCGCCAAACGCTGAAGACCCCAGCTTGGGACCACCCTTCTTGGTCACACTTTCTGTTCTGATATACAGACTGGATATTTTAGAGCTGGTGAGCTCAGCCTGCTGTGTGACAGGAAGAGCAGGTTAAAGTTAGTAGCCCTTCAGGAGGAAATGACAGCATTGACCTGAGGAAAAGCTAACCCACACTTGGAGTTTCTTCAGACAGTGAGACTCGAGATCAGCTATGGCTGCTCCAGAAACCCAAAGCAAACCCAGTGCCCTCTGAAACTGCACCGCCGCAGCGTTATCTCCTGAGCCAGCGTTTCCCACAGTGGAAGCCAGCCTCTCTGGGAAAACTCCAGTGTCCTCCCCAGAAGGCCAAGCAGTCCAAGACATATTCTCTTTTTCCTTGGGACTTGCCAAAATCAGACAGTAGGTTTCAACAAATATTTCTAAATACTGTACTTAATATATTGTTCCCTGTGAGAATATAAAGTGGAAGTGGTCCAGCAAGTGAGAAAACAGGCTGCTCTCTGGGAGCGATTAGATTAGCCAGCCTCAAACACGTTTTTCTCAATCTTGTTCTACAAACAAGTCTTTTTTTCTTCTTCTTCTTCTTTCTTTAACATGAAGTGATTTCTTGAATTAATGATTTTACCACTCTGGCCTTGTCTCAGGAAGAGCAAAGATTCTTTTCCTCCCCTTTTGTGCAGCTAACTGTGCAATTACTTAATGGCATCTTATCTGTTTAAACAGGAGGGAAGGATGGACAGAAAAGGGGGGGAAGTGAATCTGACCAATTTTCCCACAAAATCACAGCAGACCAGCAGCAGCGGAACAGATGGGCTGACTCTCCTGATTCCTTGGTCAGTGGAGACAGAACGGAACCCAAAGTTGGACCTCTCCCCTTCACCCCCAGGAAAGAAACACACCACGTTCAAGAAGCCACAATCACCCCTATACATACATACACACACACACACACACACACACACACACAAACGTTGCAAACTGGCACTCACCCAACACAAACGTCTCCTTTCAAGAATTTTTGCTATTTTTATAAGTGAACTCATGAAAAATCTCTTCATTTTGGGGCTTGTGGCTGGAATTTTAAAATTTCTCATACCAGTGAGAGGCTAGAGTGCTGAGAGCTTGCTCGGAGGGCTCACTTCCAAGATCATTCTGGGGACAAAGAGGGACTCAGAAGAGCATCCTTGGGGTGCAATACTGGAGCTCAGAGATGCATTTAGAGTATCAGGTGGTCACAGACACACGAGCCCAAGTCCTGCTGCCTTCAGTGAGACCTCCCTAATCCAAACCTCCCATTTACACTCTCTGCAGACCTGATGTCCACCCACCTTCAGATCCTGCCCTCACTCTCCAGAGAACACCTGCTGAACATTAACCAGAGATCTGGTTTCAAAGCCGAAAGCCCACAGAATAAGGAAAGGTCGGGGTTTACAAAGCACTCGCAGATAAGCTCTTAAGTGTTCCTCAAAGTTTTCATTCATAGTGTCCAGTCTTCCCAATGACTTCCATATTTGCTCTTGGCTTTCCAGACAAATAAAGTTGTCAACTAACTACGTGGTAGAAAAGGTTCCGCCATGCGCGACAGCATAGAGCAGAAAAGACACATAAGTGAAACTGTGAAGCAAACTAGAGCCGAATGTTCCTTTGTACGTGCTACTATCACAGTATTTCCCTACTGGTACTATTAACTTTGCTGTCAAGCCACCCGGATGCTGAATTCACTCAGTGATTTGCCATGTGAAAAGCACACAGCAGCCAAGCTCAGTGGCCTGTAATCCCAGCAGCTCAGGAGGCTGAGGCAGGAGAATCTCTACTTCAAAGCCAGCCTCAGCAACGGTGAGGCATTAAGCAACTCAGTGAGACCCTGTCTCTAAATAAAATACAAAAAAAGGGCTGGGGATGTGGCTCAGTTGCTGAGTGCCCGTGAGTTCAATCCCCATACCCCACTCCCCATCAAAAAACACATAGCAGCACAAGGAGCCTTAGACAGTGCCTGGCACAAAACTATGTGTTCAATCAATCAGTCAATTTTTGACATCTGATAAGTAGTTTTCTCAAAAAAGAATAAAAAGAAAGGCAAAGGAGGAAAGCTCTTAAGCTCTTTCTCTTCCTAGTCTTCACAAATATTTCTAAATACTTATGAATATACTTAGGAATACACTCTTACAATGGCATTTCCATGTTTGCCTTCTTCATATTTAATATGCAGTTATACATATAATTAGAAAATTATTAAGAACAAAGAGGCAAGATAACAGAAGGAACAATGCTTGCTGCATGTATATACATGAATGTGAGCCACACATTGTGTGGGACTGTTTCATGCCTCAGCATACCACGGTGCTTTACTGTATGTTACTACTAAAATGTATTTGATTGCCCTGATGTTGTTTAGACATTGAAACAAAGTATGTCAGAAATAAGGAACTTTGTGGTATTCTTTTTTTTTTTTTGGTACTGGGGATTGAACTCATGGCACTTGACCACTGAGCCACATCTCCAGCCCTATTTTGTGTTTTATGTAGAGACAGGGTCTCACTGAGTTGCTTAGCACCTCGCCGTTGCTGAGGCTGGGTTTGGACTCGCGTTTCTCCTGTCTCAGCCTCCCAAAGTGCTGAGATTACAGGCATGTGCCACCGCGCCTGGCCTGTGGTATACTTATAATTAAAATTTTTACATGTTTGACCACAGTCTTGGGAAAAATCTATTCCAAAGTTGAGTTGCTGGAACTAAGAGTAAGCACATTTTGTTGCTTCTGATTTTGCATGTTGCAAAATAAGTTCCAGGTAGTATGTAAAATATTTCTCCCAAATAGTATGTTTTTTCTTATGCACGCAGTGATATTGGATCCTGTAATCATTCTTCCACATAGTTTAATAGCTAAACAGTGAGTCTTTATATTTTTCCAAGAAGTAACTTACCTACTTCAATATAAGACATAACCATAATATTTTGAAGCCTCAGATCAAAGTAGGTACCCAGGTGCTAGTACTTTGAAGGACTATGAACTTTGTACATGATATGACACATATTGAAATACTAGCTAATAGTTTCCATCCTTTTGTTTAAATTAGGATAACTCAAAACTTTGGTGGAGATTTCCTAAAGCTCCATATATACCAGGTGGATTGTGTTTTAAAATACCCGTATACACGGGTCACCTTCCCTTGTTTTTCTTACAGGAACCGTCACTTTACTATCTGACCCTTGAAACTGTCTTAGATATTTGTACTCTCTCTTTTCCTCAGGGCTTGAGTTTTGCTTTAACTTGGTGTGTGACTTGTGTGTATACACACACATTTGTGTGCCCATACATGTGTGCGCGCCAGTCTATACAAACACATATGCACATGTGTGCATATACATATCCATGTACATTTATCTTTGACACGGGCTGATGTACACGTAGGCACAGCGTTTAGACCTTGCCTTTCTCCCCTGGGTCTTAGTAAATCAGCTAACGTTGGCATCTTCATGTTTACTGTTTTAAAGGAGTAATCCAAGAGATGTTCTCACTGCGAAGCACCACAAAAAGAAAAAAGGACGCCGGTTCTTCCAGATTCTTCTCCAGGCCACTTAGCAAGTGAGGGAGCAAAGGAGCGGCAGGGTTGCTAGGAACCCAGGACTGGCTCGCTCCCTCCGGCTGCAGGCGCTCCTCGCTCTGTCCCACAGGCCCAGCCCGCTTCGAGGTGCCCTGCAACCACGGGCACAGCCGCCCAGCGAGCCTAACTGCCATCTGTGGGGAGATGCGCTGGTCCGTGCGCTCGTTGGCGAAGCGAAGCCGACTCACACACCTGCTCCAACCGCGTGACTGCGCTGCGGGTTTCCCTTGATCGCTGTTGGGGATGTTGGTGTAACTGCTTCACACCCGGGCGGGCGAAGGGAAGTGGGCTCCGCTCAAAGCAGCTTGTGGTGCTCTGCGCTTCCAGAGGATGTCATGCGGGGAGGGCAGTGGCCAGGGCGCACGCGTGCCAGCAGGCTCTCCGCGCCCTCAACCCGGACCAGACAGGGGCCTTAAGATAAAACAAAACAAGAGGCTTTACCAACCAGGAAACCAGCAAGCAAAGGAAGCAGCTGTCTCTTTCGCTTTGAAATAGCGTGTGTGTGTGTGTGTGAGAGAGAGAGAGAGAGAGAGAGAGAGAGACACACACACACACACGCACACACGCACGCACAGCGCCACTGCGCCATGGGCCACTGATCTCACCACCTTCAGGCTTCCGTTTTCATAGAGGCTTTTCATTTTTCTTGACTAAGCAAATTTGCTCCTTGTCCAAACTATACCAATATTCATAAAATCATTTCGACCCAGGAAAAAAAAAAGTGGGGCGGGGAATTGTTTGAGCACATGCCACCGCTCTCTGCACAGTCTGAGAGGGTTCCAGTGTGTTCTGAGTGTAGCCCAGGTGTATAGCTTTCCACCTCCTGATACACATTTCTTACTTTCAAAACAGACGTTTATGGCTGGGGTTGTGGCTTAGTGGTAAAGCACTTGCCTAGCGTATGTGAGGCACTGGGTTTGATTCTCAGCACCACATATAAATAAATGAATAAAATAAAGGTCCATCAACATCTAAAAAATAAATTTTTTTTAAAACCCCAAACGTTTAAGTCAGCAAGGGCAAATCCCCTATGTGAAGTCTTTGGGATGCTCCCAGGGACCCCCCAGGAAACTCCATATGCCATGCAGGCTCCCCAGCCAGTGATGTGCACAGCCCTCTGACCTAGCGGAGCCACACCGGGCTGGGCTCTGCTTTTACTCTTTCCTGTTCCTCCACTGTGAGGTTTGGGGCAGTAACCACAATTTTAGAATAAAAAAAAAAAAAAGGAAAAACTGAAGGAAGGAACATCAAGCAGAAACTATCTGTGTCTCCTAGAAAACTGCAGAAACTTCACCAACTAGAAAGCCATAAACATGTGGCCTTGTGAACACCTCCGTGTACCTTCTCAGGAATCTTTTAGAGAAAATCTACCAAGACGGCAGTGACGTGTCCAAGCCCGGGTGATATTGCCACTTCTGCACAGTTACAGTTCTTCCGACCTCAGGGTCACCATGAATATTTCCTTAGATGTAGACATGGCAGGGTGCTTTTGGTAATGTGGACAAAAGGTGTGTACAGCACGGTGAGTGTTCATTCTCTACCCTCCCCTTTCCCCTTACATTCTCACCCTCACCATTTGCCTCCCTGGGTTGGCAAGCAGGGCCAGATGGGAACGTGAATGGAAAGGCACCTGAGTGGTCCCAGGAGCCAGGTCTGGGTGTGGACCCCACCTTAGGCTCCATAGGGAGGCCTGCACTTCTATTCCTAAAACCTGAAAGTGTAGGGGTCTGAAAATTATGTTTTCTCTTCTCAATCTTCCATTCCGGGGCCTTCTACCCCCATGTTGACATTTCCTCCTTCAACATTTTCTAGTCGCCTTGCTTTTTTCCAAAAAAGCATTTCACTGGAACACAAGAGTGTCCCAGTCGCTGTCAGAAATGTAAGAAAAGACTGCACTGTTACCTTCTGCCATTCTGCACCAGAGCATGCACGTAAGCAAAATATCCACATAAAGGAAACCCATCTTTGCAGGAAGTTGAAAAATAGGCGGAAAACCCTGCATTTGTTAACTATGTACATAATAACCAGGAAGTCCCTACCCCCACCTGATGCGGCATCCACTGTGTGCTGGAAACTTCTGAGAGATGTCAAAGCTCATTAGAGAGAGAAAAGGTGTCAACTAAATGTAAGAATGTGGAAAAAATCTTTTGAAATTTTAAAAGATTTGTGTGCACAGAGCTAGTACACCCTCAATGCAGCATTTGCAAGCTTAACACAAACTAACCCTAACTCCTGACTTTCAGAAAATATGTTGATGCTGTGCTCTTAATTCTGCCTTCCTTTCAGGAGGGCCCTGAACATCTTCAGTTGACAGGGTTATCGTCAGCCTGGCTGGGCCAGAGGGAACAGAAATGCCAAGAGCTTAGATCCAAAATTACACTTTCAGTCCAAAGAAAACTACGAGTCTACTTGAATGCACTAAAGGATAAGATTTCCTCAGTTCAGCTTGTTCACCCTGAAGACGTCAGTTTCTGCTGGATCATTCCCCGAGAGGAACCATAGAGTTTACATTGCAAGACAAAACCAGAAATATGGAAGGTCCACTCCTAAGTCCTCCCTATTGTCATGAGAATGGAAATGCTTGTCAAATTTTATAACATGGTCCATGTGACACTAAAGGGTTGGTATCGATTCACCTGCGACACACGGTGACTAAAAGTTGTAATGGTGGATGTGTGTAGCCATCCCCTGGGTGTGTATGCAGCTGTTTTAGAAACATCCAACTTGCCATCTCAGGTAACCTGCTCTCCCATGGTCACATGAGGTAAAGGAACACATGCCCATCTCACTTCTGTGGAAGGCAGACTCGCAGGTAACAAGTCCAGACAGCTCTGGCAATGAAGATCCAAGATCCAAAGCCAAGATCCAAATCCAGTTCTTCCCAAACCCAACGTCAACTGGACTTCTCCTGCATAGGCCAGCTTGGCAAAGAACTAGGAGGATGTGGGATGACAACCCCAGCCACCTACAAAGCCCCGCCGTGCCTATCCAGGACAGACCTGGGGTAGCTGCTACTCCAACTCAGCTGACAGTGACTGGGGGCGACTGCACTCCTGGTGAAGTCAGAACTGCTGGCCTCTTGGGGAAAACTAACCACATTTTTCTATGAAAAAGTTTAAATACTGCTGGGCACAATGGCCATGCCTGTAATTCCAGTGGCTCCAGAGGCTGAAGCAGGAGGGCGGCAAGTTCAAAGCCAGCCTCAGCAACTTAGCAAAACCCTCAAAAAATATAAATGGCTGGGGATGTGGCTCAGTGGTTAAGCATCCCTGGGTTCAATGCCTGGTACAATAAATAAACAGACAAAAAAATAAATATTGGCAATTATTTAAACACACACACACTTGCACGCATGTGCGCGCGCATACCTCGTCCTCAAATGGGCACATACCACATATCCATAGGATGGCCACTGGCTTATGATATCTGCCCTCTTCTACTGGCTTCCCATTCATTGAATCCACACTATCATCCAAAATTCTACGGGGACCATTATTAAACTTATATTAGGGTTATATAAGTTTGCAAATGAAAACGCTCCTAAAAATAACAGTTTCAATGGATCCACAAGAGCCACGTGTTTGAAAAACCAAAGCATCTTTGGGATCACATGTTTGGCGCCTGCAAATGAACAGGAAGCACAGCACGCAGCCCCTGTGCGGCTGAGTCCACAGCGGCAACAGCAGCTCCTTCAGCCCCAGCTGTGCCAGACCCACAAACTAAAAGGCAGATCATGAAATCCAGGGCACCAGCAGGAACCACCGTCCCTATCCCCTTTCTTGTCTCATGTCCCCTTCAAGTCTGATGATTCGGCAGTTCTGGAGCTCTTCCGAGAGTGGAGATGCACTCCACCAGCCCCAGCTGTTCAGGCTCAGCCCAATCTGTTCACAGAGCTGGCTGTATTATAACAGTAAGTGGCTACAGTTCACCTTCATTTGCTGCAAGATCATTAACTATCCCTCAGAGAGACAGCATTAAAGAGAGGGCCCGAGGCATAACAAATGGAGATCCCTGGGTAGCAGGTTCAACACAGGTAAGACCCCAGCAAGGCCACCTGATGGGGCCCACAGCCAGAGAAGGGAGGAAAGCAAGGGCAGGAGGGTGGGAAGGCAGAGAAGGGAGAGAAAGCCAGGACGTGCCGGCAAGCACGCATGCCCATGTGAGAAGAGAGCAACAGTGGAATGTGAAAACAGGGCATTTCATGTGAAGTCACAGGTGACACGACTCGAGTTCTCTGGCAGCTCACATTCTGCTACAGTGGTACAGCTAAGTTTGCGGGGATTGGGGGACAGGTGAGAACAGAGAACGGACTGCAGTGTTTCACAGGAATACGCGATACTCCAGACGCTTTTCCACCATAGCGCAGTGAAGTCCATGAAACCTGTATTTAAGTCATGCATCTGACCTGCCGCTCATACAGATGCTGAATCACAGTGTTTTCCACTCAACTCATGCAGTCGGTTATTAAAGGCTTAACATGAGTCTCATTTGAATCTTGTTCCCCAGACACTTCCCCAGACCAGCACTGTGAATGCACCCCATGATCAGAGTCCCCTTCCCAGAAAGTTCTGCATGTTATAGACACACCTGGGAGCTCTTCAGGCGATAACAGCAGCATCAAGGACTGAGTTGCAATCATCGCCTTAATCAAAACCAAATTCCAGTCAATAAATGAGTAGAAAATTGGTAGCAGAATGGGAATTCCACAGGCAGTTTGCATCTCCTTGAGATTTACCTTCTTTGGAAATGCACAGATAATAAACTGCAACAAAAACAACAGCAAATGGATTCTCACTGTCACTGTTTTCTTCTCCTTAGTTAAATCGATCCCTTCAGCAGTGGTTCTCAAGTGGGGGTGCCCTGGTTCTCCACGCCACAGCTGGAGATGGGCATCTAGTGGCAGAGGCCAAGGGTGCTGGCCACACATTCTACAAAGCACAGGACCCCTCCCCACCAGTAAGAATTATCCAGACTAAAATGTCAATAGTGCAGAGGTTGAGAAATGCTCCAGAGACTTATTTTAACCCCTCCCCACATTTTAATATCCCATACGATTTTTATTGTCAAGCAGAAAAGGATTCTAATTGACATCTTCCTATCATTAAAATATCTTCTCTCCAAATAGTAATAACATTTAACATAAGTGGAAAGGAGGGCAAGGGGCAGAGGTTTAGAACTAACACAGAACCACCATGGGAGCCCTATGAATCCCTACTGTACCTCTGAACTTTACCCAGGCTCCAACCAGCGACCTAATTATTGAAATGTCAAAAAAAAAAATAGTTTTCAGAGTCTGATTTAATTCTGATTTAAGGATACTTTCAAATATGTGGACCTAAAGATTGCTACATAAATTCTATGTTTATAAAGGAGAAAACCCCTTCGCCACCTCTTATGGAGACACACAAAAAAGCACTCCCCCCCCACACACGCTGAAACCAGAGACTCTATGTTAAAGTAAATTGACTGCAGGTAAAAAGACTCTATGTAAAAATTAAATTGGCTTGAAATAAAAGAAACTCACCTGAGGGGTGGAGAGGAGGCAGTTGGGACTTAACCCTTTCCTGTAGGAAAAGAGACGATCCCATTCTCCCAACCACACCTGGAGATTAATTAGTAGGTCTTTGATGTATTCATCTGTCCTCAGCCCAAGAGCTCAGTGGAGTCATCCTAACATTTACAGTGCTTGGTAAAAAATAATTTGCTGTGAGGTAATTTAGTGTGAGCTCAGGTCACATCCCGATCTTGCCAAGGATGCCTCGCCTCCTGCCCTCGGCCCTCGCCCTGATGTGGTTCTCACCTGGTTGGCCCCTCTCCCCACCCCCTCCTGGCTTCCTCTGGGCTCCGTGTGTGGGGCGGCTGCGGGAAGGGCTTCCTGTGCCAGCTCCCTGGCTTTCCTGGAGCCCTCTTGGCAGTCGCGCTTGGGTTCAGCGGCTCTTGAGAAGGAAATGAGGAGAGTGCAGTCTGGGGCAGGGATAGAGCTGTGACCTCCCAGCCCGGGAGAGCCTGTCATGCCTTGTCAAGATGGGGAAGCAGCTTCTGAATCTACCCAGGCTGCAGACCATCCTCCAGCTATTGTTCCCCAGCAGATTGCTACTGGACAGGACAGACACAGGACAACAAAGGGTTCATTCAGGGACTGTGTACTGGAAGCACCCAGAATGGACTAGAGACAGGCGAGGATGTGTGCTCAGAGTAGGAGAAAATATCCAAGGAGTCTGTGCTGTTTTTCACTAAATGTTCCCTCTTATGTGGAGAGAGAGAAAACAATGAATTGGGAAACTTAGTGGATGAAATTGTGATTTGAAAGAAAACCATGGGCCCAGGGTTGTCACGACCCTGCCCGCTCCTAAGATCTAGCCCAAAGCTGCTGCTGTAACTGCTGCTGGCAAAATTTCCCACCAGTGTGCTGGAGGTGACAGCAGGTGATTAACCTCAGGATTGAAAAGGGAGAAACATTAGGGGCAGAGGGACAGGATCATCTTTATTATAACCAGGTCAATTTAGAGGACCCATTGGAAGACTAAGAGATTTCTACCCATTGGAATGTATTAAAAAACCAAAGTCCTGCTCCGTTCAACCCCAGAAGGAAAGAGGCAGGAACAGCGGCGCTGCCCAAAGGGCACCAAGAGAGTTTGCAGGTCCAGGCAGAATCCTGGGAATCACTAAATGAGCCAGAGAGTCGAGGTTGGACAGAACCTCATCCTGAACACAATTACATTACGACTCCTGAAGATGCCTGCCCTGGAGGTGCCCTCCTGGGATCAGGGCAGGCAGGGGACCTGGACCAAACACATCAAAGATTCCCCAAGCCACACCCATAGTCCCGCACCTGCTTTTGTACAATAACAGGTCCTTTAGGCACTTGGTACTCATGAAGTTAAATTAACTCACTATGCTGCATTCCTTGGTCATTAGGTTTATTGAAAACTTACAAAGATTGAATGAATGCATCATATAACAAAAGAAGGGCTCCTATCACATGCCAAGAACAACACACTTTCTCCTCTACTAGAATCAACATGACATTGATCATAGTATCTCCAGATCCTTCCCCAGTTTCCCAGAAGCAGAATGCTCTGAATAGTGGATCCACTTGTGTCCCTATTGATTTATTTATGGCCTCTTGCTGGTTTAACTGTATATTTTACTAAGAAAAGTTAGGGCTCAGAATTAAGTTGTTTAACTATAGTAACTGGTTTCGGGGAAATTTTATTCATTTAAAAAGATTTATTTTTTTTCTAAGTAAACATGGTGGGCATTACATTCCTGTCAATCTTCTTGGAGAGTGTAAGTAAACTCTACCTGCTAAGATTCATCAAGAATGATCCTCATGTCGCTTGTGGTGTTAGTGATTTACCACAGGGAAATCTCGCATCTCCCTCCTGATCCTGGACAAGTCTGCTGGATTTTCTTCAACATAACTGCAGAAACAGTAAGTCAAACCATATAAAACACCCTGTACACTTATCTTAGCCATCTGCAATGTTTTTTACAGGTACAAATCATGTAGCATTATGTCAGCAGCTTCAGGATTTCCCCAGGAATCCTAAGTTATTCAAACACGAGCATTTTGCTGTTTCTAAAAAAAACCCAAATTAGCAAATTTCAGGTGCTCAACTGAGGAAGTCCCCACACTGTGGGGTCATGTTTAATTTAATCAAGGCCAACTCTCAACAAAGCTAAAAGAAGCAGTGATGTGGGCTCTTGGGTGGTGACCAAAGACCCAGATTCTAATGCAATCACAGAAAAACAGAAACCCTGAGAAAAACATGAAAATATCATGGACACAAATGGCAGAAAACCGAACCTTCCCTGGGTGACAGCAGGCGGCTCCGTTTTCCTACTCCCTCTGCCGCATGCAGGCCTGCGGTGGAAAACATCCTCACATCCTGGTCTATCAGGCCAATCAGAAAAGGCTGGAGAGAGGAAGCGGGAAGCGCAGGGAGGAGGCGGAGCGGCATCATCACCTCCCAGTTTTACCCAGTGACCACACTAGCCCGGGGATGGGTAGAGGGACCTGGGTGGCAGTGGCATCTCTTTTAGAGTCCAACCAAGAGACAATGATGATGATGCCTGCCCTGTCCCTACCCTGGGCTTGCCACCTCCTGGGCCCCCCTCCTCACCCTCCTCTACCAGACCCCACTGTGCATCCTTGGAAAGACTGAGCTCACATATCCTCTCATATCCACCGTAATTACTGCTTCGTCTTTGTGTGCCTGTAAGAACGTTCATTCTGCTAACATAGCTCTTTTAAACTGTCTGGCGACTTACTGGGGATGGGAATTCCTGTCACCAGAAGCCAAATGCCTTGAGTACAGATTCAGATTCTTGTTGTCTTGCATCCCCAAGGATCATGGAGGGTCTGGAATAGAGCAGGTGTTCAATAAACCTGCAGAACAGGTGTGTAAGCCCAGAAGCATCAAAATTACCCCCCAAAGACTCAAAGGTGGCTAGACTGAAGGGTCTCATTTGCAGATTTTCTCCCTCCTACTGTCCACTTAAAAAGACTATAAAGACAGAATATTTTCAACTATAAAGGAAAATAAATTTCCAGAGAAAAGTAAGCGGCCTCATGTAAATTATCATGAGGAGTGGACTTTTCAAGCCACAGCCCTGAAACTCTGGTCCTCTGTACCTAAAGTTCCACTCATCTCTCCCAAGATTTGCTTCTCACCATGAGTGGTTCAGGCTGAAGACCAAGATGACATGGGTCCCCTATGTATACAGACACAAAATCTTGCACATTCTCAGCACTCATGGTCACTGCGCCCAGCTGAAACTCTGGATCCCTGGAAGGATGCCCAGAGAGCTTACCTAACTGTTCCAAATGACTAAAGTCCTCCCTGACCCTCTCACTCTGCCTTGAGTTATATATTTACAACCACTGTCCTAGAAAATGTCCACTACATATAATTAATGAAAAATATAAGCTTGGAAATAACTACACACACATGAAAATATTTCCTAAGTCAACTGAGGCCAAAGTCAAAGTTCTCAGGGAGCCACAAGCCATGAGCTCATCAGGCTGAGAGGCAGCGCTGTAGGACGCTGAGCCGCCGGGCAGTCTGCACTTGACCCACACTAGCTCCTAGATGCCGGCAAGTGACAAGTCCTCCCATGATTCAGCCTCTTCACTGAGAATGGCAAAGTAACGGCCCCCACCCACAGTTGTATCATGGGGGGTGGGGGGAGAGTCGCTGGAACTCTGTGCAGAGCACACAGGTATATGGGACCTAGGCATCCAGTAATGGCCAGGCTTTGTTGTGGGGTCATCTTCCTATGGCCTCGACTTTTCGGTTATTTTCAAAGAATATTCCTAAAGATGAGAAAATGCTCCTCAGGGGCACATCTCTGCCATGAAGTCACAGCTATTTGGGACACAGAAAGCAATATGAAAATCTGATCCTAGAATATAAATGCTCCTTGACTTACAATGGGGTTACATCCCAATGAATCCACTGTACAATGAAAAGATCCGAAGTGGAAAGCACATTTGTCAAACTCACCCAGGGAACACCACTGCTCAGCCACGCCGCAACCCACGAGCAGCCACACTTTCTCCTCAGGATGACCCGGAGCACAGCTCGCTGCCACCACCCAGCATTTCCAGGGTATCACACTGCATATTGCCGACCCAGGACCAGATCAAAATTCAATATCTGAGGTGTCGTTTCTACTGAATGCACGTCACTTCTGCACCATCATAAAACCAAAAAAAAAAATCATGTTGAACCATCTCTAAGTCAGTTCCTGTGTATATGTTCTTACAGGACATAAAATCATTGGAGGGTGAGAAATCACAACTGCATTCACCAAAAAACCACACTGGTTTCACTACAACCCCCATGCTGGAACACACACAAAACATTTTTTTTTTTTTTGAGCCACATGCAAGAGAACGATTAAGGAGCCTACTATGGATACTTATTAGCATGTTTCAAGCCAGGTTACTCCATACTCTGTCCAATGAGAATAGTTACTATCACAAGCATCTTCCCCATCACTAATACCTTTGGTAAGAGGTAAATGAACTAATATGTATGGAAGAGCCCAATACACAGATAATCCTGGTATTCCTCTTGTTTTCCATCAAAATCAGTGAGCTTGCTGCGATGACCTCAGTTTTCCAAGAGTCTCTAGTTACTTCCTTTCTCCTCCCTGCCCTTTCTTTCCCTCCAGTGCTGGGGACTGAAGCCAGGGCCTTGCGCATGCTAGGCAACCCCTCTACCACCGAGCCACATTTCCAGCCCAGCTTCCTTTCCCTTTGGAAAGAAAAAAATAATAATAATCAAAGAAAGCAAAATTATTTTGGGGGGAAAAAATCAAACATGGCTGATGGGCAAGTTTCTTGTTTCATTAAACCAAGAAAATCGGTTGCAATAAGTATGTGAGGAGGCTAAGGAAAAGAGTAGATGGCATCCACAAAACTGTACCCAGAAGACAGACCGTGGAAGGCAGCGCCCACATCCGGTCAGCTCTGAAGAGATGGATGCTGGCCTCCTCCCTAGCTGGGCCTGGCATTCAAAGGCAAGTAGAGGTGTAAGATACTATTCATTTTTTGCTCTGGAAACAGATGGCAAGAGGCATCTGAGAACATGGAACTTTATATCCACCTACAGTAAAATATTGAGTATCCATAAGTCATCTAATAAAAATCAGATTTTATGTTCTCTCTCTTCTTCATAACTAAGCAACATAAAAAATGAAAGGATGGACAAAATTTCAAAAGGATTTATATAGAGCCCTTTTACCCCAAATCTATTATTCAAATTATCTTTATTTATGGCTGAAGAATTTTGATATTAGATGCCAGGAAAAGAAGAATTTAGTACCTAACAAGGACACGAGGAAAGGGTACACTTATTTAAACTCCAAATAGCCCATGTGTACACACTGCACCTCCAAATTAGCCCTACAAAGTGTCCACAGAGTAGATCTAAATGCATGTCCCTAGAGGATACTCACACAGTGCCACAGGCAAATAAAGTCAATATATTTATTGCATTTTTTACCCTTTAGGAGATGAAGGGTCAGAAAGGTCATGTGATCTCATGAAGTCCACACTGCCCTTGGGTGAGGTGCTGGGACTGAACCCTGAGTTTTCAACTTTCAGAACCCCAGAGACAAGAGCTGTGGACACCCCAGGCAGAAAGCAGAATGGGCCCACCAGGTGTGCCCTGGAGTCGCTGCTATAGTCTGGCTATAGGTGTGCGGAGCCATTAGACCCACTCGTGAGGCAAACTTCACATCAAAGGGGAGCAGAAACAGCACCTGTTACAGAGTAAGATTTCGAAGCACATCTGACATCCCCTCCCTCCCCCTGGGCTTCCTGGTCGGGCACTGATCTGATTTCCAGCTGTAGATACATTGTTCATCTAAGCTTTGCCAACCAGTCACTCACTCCAACCTCCAAAATTCTGAGGGTATATCATATTTATGCTGATTTTCACTGCGTTCAGACACTTCCCCTCAAAAAACTCACTTTCCTATATCATGAAGATCCAAGGTCAATTTTTATGCAGTCCACTAAATGCACAGAAAGAAGTAAAATATGATTGGACTGACATTTACAATTTTAGTCGTAAAAAATGTACAGTGCTTCTTATCCTCTTAGATACAGTGAACAAAAAACACATTCATGGGTAACCTGCTGCATTCAGGGATGCACGTATTCATGGGTAGCTCTGCTTCTATAGAGTCGCTCTAGAGAAATCAACTGTTTCAGTTGAGGGAAAGTAATAAGGGTTAAGATGAGATACAATGAGCACAGAAACACTGCTCTGTCCCTCAACACGAGGCATTCATTTAAAGGAGACATCTCTATACACAGGTGGAAAGTAGAAGCAGCTTTAAAATGTACTTGGCCTTACATAATCACATGCCTGTAATCACAGCAACTCAGGAGTCTGAGGCTGGAGGATCTCAAGTTCAAAGTCAGCCTGGACAATTTAACATGATCCTGTCTCAAAATAAAAAATAAAAAGGGCTGGGGGTATAGCTCAGTGGTAGAGCACCCCTGGATTCAATTCCCAGTACTCCCTCCAAAAAAAAATGTACTCAAGGAGATCCCTGGTTATGATACAGTATAGCATTACTGCTATTCCTTGACAATTGTCAAATATAAGAACTTGGACTTACTCCAATTTGGGATGTGAAAGGACAACATAGAAGGCCACCATCAGGAAATATGGGTGTCTATCTAACAATCCACATCAAACAAAATGTAAAAGAAAAGCTCGCATGAGATGTTACATATAAACTACTATAAACATGATTGGCTCTGGGTATTTTTGCTAGAAAGTATGTGATGGTATAAATAGCTTTTATTCAGCTGGTTTCACACCAAAACAGAGCACACACCTTCAATGGCACCAAGCATGGTCCACCAGGAGTCGATCACAAGTTCGCAAGTTTATTTTAAAACAAGAACAAGGACAGTCTGGCTTACTGCTCATCCTCTGAGGAACAGGCCTTCACGTAATATAGTCTTTCTAAAGTAAGACTTCTACCTTCCAACAAAATGTTGGACTTCATAAGCATCTACGCCTCTTCTGTAAAGAATCCCCAAACCACCAAGAGAGGCTTCTGTTGAAGACAAGCATCCACGAACTTGCTAAATTTGAGAGACAGACGTTAGAAGGGCAATTAAAATTTTCCTGTCTTCAGAGAATACCTAAATACATTCTGCTTCCATTTTTAAAGTTTCCAAAAGAAGCAATTCCAAAATCAACATCTAGTCTTGAACTCATCTTACGTGTTTTTTTTTTTTAAGTTCTCTACAGTCTCCTTTCCAAAGACCTCGTCAAAGATAGGACAGCAAGCCTTTTGCCTCATCTCCCTCCAGGGCTTCCCTGAGGACTCTGGCTTGACCACTCCCCTCTACTGGGTGGGGCAGACTGTGCGCTTTGAGCATTGAGCATTGAGCATGTTCATGGGAAGATCCGTCTGAATAACATGTGATATTCTTTGGGCAATAAAAGATACACGTATGATAATCCCTAATAAAACAACTAAGCTACTGACAGATGTACAGGACTTAAGGACACAGAATGGCAAAGCTGAGAGAAGCCTTCATGATGAGCCAGGCCAAATCTTATTCCATAAGTAAGGATGTGAAGTCCATAGGGACCAAGAAACCCAACAGTATTTATTCACAATCCTACTGAGCAGCAAAATCAAGACTAGAGGGCCAAGCTGACTTCTCATAAGTTTTTTATTATGTCACTGGAATGAATTTTTTAATCATGCCTACCATTTTTACTCAGCCCAATCATTCCTCCATTTCTTTGATTGGATGTTAGTAGCTTTTTTCCAGACTTCATCAAGGATCCTGATGTTGCAAAGTCAGTGCTCAGGGCTGGGCAGGAACAAGGTCTAACACAGATGAGGGCACTGGCCACTGTTCTTGAGTGTCAGGCAGGGAAGCCGTGGGGATACCACTGAGGTGTACACCAAGATAAGCAGATTTCCCAGCACTACTGGACATAAACCAGCTACAAGGGCAACGAGATAAACCACTTCAGTAAAGAGAATACTAAAGAAAGAAAACAGGTTAGGCAGCGCCAGTAATGAAGAGCTACTCCTGCTACCAGAAAATAAGGCTAATGGAAGACTGAGTGTCTTTCTCTACATTCCAGGTAGAGCGAGCAGAGCAGACACTTGGAAAAAGGCTACTGAAAAAGCTCCATGTTCCTCAGGTTAAAGGGAACAGCCCGTTTCACTTCCCCTTCCAGATTTCCAAATTCGTTTCCCAGTGTGTCATGGTGAGAAGTCAGTATCGGGAAGAAAGAAATTCACAGCTCCCACAATCTACCCAGACTGAAACTGGCAATATAGAATTCCCAGAAAGGATTTAAAACAACAAACAAAAAAATAAAAAATTTTAAAAACTCTTCTTGGTTAGCTTTTCAGGTCAAAGTTAGGTTAATACTCCCAGTCTACCACCAGAACTGGAGAAAGTTGAGCAAGAAGGATACAGATATGGATTTTGCTTTTATTGATTTTTGCTTTATTTGATTTTTGGATCTTGGGACAATTAGTTGATGGAGATCAGAAAATGAAGATCCCTGGTTTGTAGCTTGCTCTTGATAATTTAGGAGAGAATGGTATTGAATATTTACTCAGACCATAGCTCTACATACTTCTTCCTTTTCTCAGGTGCAGAAGTGAGCTCACCCAGGGAGGGAGCCCAACAGATTACAGATCGTCACAAACATCCTATCTCATCTAAGAAAACCATCACAGAACAAGACTGTCCCAACATTTCACAAATAATAAAAAGAGAAGCAGTTATAAAAATGTCCCCTCACTCAAGCTGTAATGGAAGAGGCTGGATTTGAATCCAGAGTTCCTGATGTCAAGGACCCTAAGCCATGTGTGTGTGCTTAATATTTTACCTTCCTCAAAAAAAAAAAAAACTAGGGAAGGAGCCACTGTATGACCCAGCTATGCCTCTCCTTGGCATTTATCCAAAAGATCTAAAATCAGCATGCTACAGCGATAGTAACTTTCATGTTTATAGCAGTGAAATCCACAAGAGCCACATTATGGAATCAACCCAGATGCCCATCCAGAGACAACAGATCAAGAAAATGTGGTATATACACAATGGAGTTTTATTCAGCCATAAAGAAGAATAAAATAATGGGATTTGCTGGTAAATGAATAGACATGGAGAAAATCATGCTAAGTAAAATAAGCCAGGCTCAGAAAAGGAAGGACTGAATGTTTTCTCTGGTATGTGGAGGCTACAGCAAAATAACAGAAAGAAGGCAGTGGGCGAGGGGATTGGATATCATGAAGATAAGGGAAGATCAGTGGAGTGGTAGGAGAACGAGAGGGAGGGAGGGAGAAGGAGGGAGGATGTAGAATGAACGTAACAGAATCCTGCCATACACATATGTAAAGGTGCCCAAGGGGATTCCACCTTTATGTATATGTAGAAGGTATCAATCAAAAATAAGTGAACAAAGGAGTGAAAGGAAGATCAATGGAGTAGAGGAAGGAGAAAAGGGAAAGGGTAGGGGGAATAAGGACTGAAATCAAATTCCTTGCATGTATGATTTTGTCAAAATGAACCCAAATACTATCTATAATTATAATGCTCCATTAAAAAAACAAAAATGTAAAAAAAAATCTTACCTCTAATACTTTTTTTCCTTTGTTGATATTGGAAGAGCTGAGCATAAAGATTTCTGAATATTAAATATTAGGTAAATATATAATTTCACTTGTCCACACATTCTACCCTCAAATTCTATTGATAACACAGAGTTGGCTTTATATGAACTTTTGGTTCTCTGGTGGGGGTAAACAATCTAACTTTTAGAAATTAAAAAGATATGAGTTTACCATATATTTTAGGGAGCAAGAACAGACTAATCGTTTTACTTATCTTTGTCCTAGAATCAAAAGGAACAAGACTCAAGTGGAAAGGCCAGCCCCACCCTCTAAACACCCTCTAAACCTAGGTTTGAGGGCAAATGAACATAAAACTTTTTGGAAGGATAGTTTTTTTAAAAATCCCAAATCATATTCTTTCTTCCCCCCAAGAAAAGCAATCGGCAGATAATTAAGACATGAGCAGAATGGAGGAGTGCTCCGGATCCTGTGCCACTGCGAGTGTGCAGTAATTAGCACTCAGAGTCAAGTCATGAAATGATCTCTTTGCTGTGTGATTCAGAAGCCCTGGCTCTCTATTTTCAGATTAAAATAAAGACCAAGAGACGAAGCTTCAACCACGTCTGAATGTTTGTGGGCAACTTTCCCCTCGGCCAACAACCTTACTTAAACTCTCAGCTTCTAAACTGCTAAAGCCATGGAAACATTAATGATGACTCTCCTTCACTAAACCTCAACTTCCCCTCCCGCTTCTGGCTCTGGCCAAACTGCTCGCTTCAAAGCAAGTAATGACACCCTGCTCAGCCACTCCCTGGGACCTCTGTACCTGTACCCAACACCTTCCACCATAAGAAAACCAGAACCCACAGGGAACTCCACCACTACCACACTCTTCCTAGTTCACTGACGGCAATTACATAACCTCAGGTTTTTAGCTTTTATTTTTTCAGTTGCCACGAAAGGCTGCGTTTGGGTAGCTCAGTCTGCAAGGGGTAGTTACTCGCCTCCAAGTGCACATGTGTGCACATGCATACACACCCCTGCGGTGCTACCAAGAAAAAATATACACTACGTTTCAAATAAGCTAAGCAAGTATTAAACAATCAAGGTATTGCTTTGCTACTGGCAGAAATTAAAAGGCAGCTATTTGTTACCAATAAAACATTTTCCTGTGGAAATAAAAATAATAGAAGCTTATATTTCCTCATACATTCTACTGTCATGTATATCTAAGAATAAAAAAATAATTTAGTATTTATCAATCACTAGGGACTAAATACTATACATGGAACATCTTATATAATCTCCATAAATATAAATTTATAATCCCAGTTTTACAGAAAACAAATGAGGTCAAGTGAGGCTGAGTAAGTTACCCAAGGCTAATTAGTTATAGTGCCAGAATTCACACCCAGAGCCACTGCCTTTCTGGACTGTTGATCTCAGGGTGCTGCCTGACCACCAGCCCCTTGTAATAGTCAGATCTAGTTTGGCTACTGACCTGCTGAAGTAAGTCAAATTATTACTCAGCTTACCTAATAAAATTATGCAAAATGCAAAGCATTTTTATACCAAAATGCATATGCCCACAGGCCCCCTTGGTGCTCTTTCTTCATTATCTCCAGCATGCAAAAAGCACACGTGATGGACGGCCTTCTGCATGGTCTTCACCAGCTCTTAATTTGCTGTGGCTACTTAATTTGCCACTGCCTTTTGGTAAATGTCATGCCAGCCAATGTCCATACCGAGAGCAACGTTAAGTTTGGAGACCACCGGACCTGGGTGGTGAGAAGACCGGCTGTTCTGCTTCTGCGTCTCTTCATTGTCCCAGAAAAGAAATGTTTTGACTTTGGCTTCCTCTTTAATTGTGGGACTAATTGATATTCTTGGGATTTTCATACCTGTAATCTGATTTTTCCAGGTGGAAAGACAGAATTTCCAAAGAAATCTATATCCATAAAGTTTAAACATGATTAAGAGAATTCTGGTGTCAGAGTACCAGAACTTCGCAGGAGGCCAGCAACACCAATCAGATGATAACTTATTGTAACTACCTTGTGCTCGTAAACTCTCCAGAAGGGCTGAACTATCCATTCCTCCAGCACAGTGCCCAGCCCACCTGGACTCCATCTGTCAACCTGGAGCTTAGACAGAGAGGTCCCCTCTTTCTTCAGTGAACCTGGCTGGCAAGCCCCAAGCTGTCTGCAAGGGTCTTGTAAGATTTTGGGTCCAGTCTCTTGACCTTACCTGACCCCGCCTCTCTGAACACTGCTCATCTCCTGGAAAGGAGGTTTCCAAGCCTCTTCCACATCAGCAATAGGAAAGGAATTTGCAGGCTCTGAGTGCTAAGTGACCTGGACAGAAGCAGCTGGGGGAGGGAGGTGAGACTAAGGGGTAAGGAAGGACAGGGAGGTCCTCGCACTCTGCCAAGCTCCCATCCCTCTTTGGCCTTGGGAATGCCAGAGTCAGCCAACAGGCAGTGGGAGGGTAAGTGGCAGCGGCTGCTGTTCCCTTGCGCCTCCTGCCTGGGAATGGTCAACATCTCTGCAGCACCCTACACCTGCTGGGAGTCTGGGGAGAGGCGTGGACTTGCCTGACTGTGGCTGCCATGCCAGCCGCTCTAGGTGTCCCTGTAACTCCCTGAGAAGCTGGGCAAGTACTCTGACCAGCATGCAGGCAGCGAGGGCAGATGGAAGCCCATCCAGTGACTTTCCAATAACAACCAGAGTTCTTGGGGCTGTTTTCCAGAGGTAAGTAGAGGGACGTCTGGGTAAAGAAAAAAATCCAAACGTTTTCTTCCAGCCTCACAATTTCAGCCCTCTCGCGCTGTGCAAAGAGGCAAAGCTGTGTCTGTGGGGGAGCCCTCCAGGCCCGGGAGCAGTTCTGCCTGTGGGAACGTAAGGTGGCCTGGGGTGAAAGGCAGGGGCTGGGATACCGGAATCCTGGCTCGCAGGCCTGTGGCCAGAGCGGAGGCTGACATTAAATGTGAACTTGCCAGTGGCTCTCCCAACACACAAGGCGAAGAGTCAATGTTTGATACACTGGGACCCGTGCCAAACTGCAGCTCAGTGGCCTCCCCACAGGGGACTGGTTCAAAGAAATGAGATGTAGTAAAACAATTTGTGCCAGCTGCAAGAAGGCCCTGGCTCACAGGTCACACTTTGGAGCTGTCCTCGGGTGTCTGGACACACCAGGCTCCTCCCCAGGGACTCGACACCATTATTAGAGTTCCATTGCTCTGTCTTATCCACTAGGCAGACTTGAAGGTAGGCCTCTTCTGGACTTTATGTCCTCAGCACTGAATATGCTGGGTCCCCGCCATCAAACATGATGGCTCTTGAGCCCTTGACATCTGTCAATCCAAATTGAAACACACCACGAGTTCAAAATGCATAGTGGGATTCAGCATGGAAAATCAAGTAAAACATCTCATTAACTCTTTGATTCATTAAATATTGAAATATTTTGATAAAATAGGTTAAATAAGTAAATTGTATTGGTAAAATGAATTTACCATTTTTCTTCTTTAAAAACTCATACCTGTAGATTGTATTATATTTATATTGGACTGCATTGTTCCAAGAATCCCATAAATGCTGTTGAATGAATGACAAAAATGATTTAAAAAAAAAAACAATTAAGATTAACATCAAGCCAAGCGCAGTGGCGCATGCCTATAATCCCAGCACTTTGGGAGGCTGAGACAGGAGGATCGCGAGTTCAAAGCCAGCGTCAGCAAGGGCAAGGTGCTAAGCAACTCAGTGAGACCCTGTCTCTAAATAAAACACAAATAGGGCTGGAGATGTGGCTCAGTGGTTGAGTGCCCCTGAGTTCAATCCCTGGTACCAAAAAGAAAAAAAAATTAGCATCAATGCTTTTAAATCAATATAGAGCTAGTCAATAGAAATGTTGTAAAATAAGTTAGGCAAAACTTTTTGAAATAACTTCTGTATCTGGAGCTTTGCTTTATTCTGAATCATTTGCTGTGAGAACATGTTGACTAATCACCCAGGACTCCTAAAAGATGGCACAGCAACCAACTCTGAGACAAGCCACATCACTAAGGCCAAACTGAGGCATCAGCACTGTGTTAAGGACTCAGGAGAGCAGAACAGCAAGCTCACTAAGGGTAAGGGATGTCAGGGATTAAACAACTAATCTTGGAGTCTCACAATTTTCCAAGCTTCTCTTCATCCGAAACGAAACAGTTCCCTCAGTGCAACTGAGTGCTTTGAATATATCTTTTAAATTGTTTTTTTAAATGCATAGCTCTTTTTTTTTTTTTTTTTTTTTACCAGGGATTGAACCCAGGGGAACTTAACCACTGTACCACATCCCTAGTCCTTTTTATTTTTTATCTTGAGACAGGGACTCTGTAAGTTGCTTAAGGCCTCACTAAGTTGTAGAAGCTGGCTTTGAACTTGCAATCCTCCTGCCTCAGCCTCCCAAGCCACTGGGATTACAGACATGCACCACCACACCTGGCCTCTACCAAATATTTAAAACACAATTAATTTTAATCTTTGAGACCAGTATTGCTCTGATACAAAAATCAGACAGACACCACTAGAACTTAAAACTACAGACAATAGCCCTGAGGAACACTGATACAAAGTTTTGATAAAATACTAGCAAATTGAGTTCAGCAGCATATTAAAAGCATTATACATCACAACCATTGGAATTAATTCCTGAAGTATAAAGAAGGATTGACACACAAAAATCAATTACTGCAACATGTGAATTAACAAAATAAAGAGCAAAAAACATATGATCATCTTAAGTGATGGATAAAAAGCATCTGACAAAATTTAACACCCATTCATGAAGAAAGCACTCAACAAACTAGGAAGAGAAGGGAACAATCTCAACAAAATAAAAGTCATATATGGAAAACCTACTGTGAACATCATTCCCAATGGTGAAAGATTAAAATCCTTCCAAGATCAGGAACAAGGCAAGGGTGTCTGCTTTGATCACTTTATTCAACATGGTACTGGAAAGTAAGGGCAAGGAGGAGGGGGAAAGGCATCCAAATAGAAAAGAAAGAAAATTATGTTTGTTTGCAGATGTCAGGATCTCATATACAGACACCCAAAAGATTGCATACATACACAAATATGCATACACACGAACTGTTAGCACTAATAAATGAACCTATCAAAATAGCAAAACATAAGGTCAAAATAAAAATCAGTTGCCTTTCTGAACATGGACAATAAACAATGTCAAAAGGAAACAAAAACAGAATTCCATTTACAATAGTATCAAAAATAAAGAAACACTGGGGATTTGATCAGAGGTAAAAGATTTTCACAGTGAAGATTTGTACAAAACATTGATAGAATAAATTAAGTACATAAACAAATGGAATTGTATCCCATGTTCATGGTTTGTAAAATTTAACCTTATTAAAAGGTCAATGCTACCCAAAGTGATCAACAGATTCAATGCAATCCATATCAAACTCCCAATGACAATTTTTGCAGAAATGAAAAAGCTCACACTGTAATTTATATGGAATATCAAAGAACCACAAAATAGCCTCAACAATCGTGAAATAGAAAAACGAATTGGGAGGTCCCACAGTTGCTGATTTCAAAACTTATACAGAGCTACAGTAATCAAACCAGTGTGGTACTGAGAAAATACAGACATATACAAAACTAGAACAGAATAGAGTGTGCAAACATAAATCCTCACATACATGGCCAAATGTTTTTTGACAGGGGTGCCAAGACTCTTCAATAGCAAAAGGACAATCTTTTCTACAAATAGTGCCAAGACAGCTAGATATCTACATAGAAAAGAGTAAAGCTGGACTCTTATTTACCAGCACAAACAAAAAAACTAACTCAAAATGGATCAAAGACCTAAAAACAGACCTAAAACTATCAATTCTGAAGAGATAACCAAGGGCAGGACCTGCATGACCTTGCGCGTGGCAGTATTTCTTGGCTATGGCATCAAAGGCCTGGGTAACAAGAACAAACACAAATAGAAACCTAGGAGAGGTTTCAAAACTTTGTACATCAAAGGAAACGAGCAAAAGAATAAAAAATTAGCTCAAAGAATGAAAGATAGATATAAAACACCTATAATTCTACAACAAACCAAACAGCCTGAATGAAAATGGGCAAAGCATAATGAATTTTAATACATATATTTCTCCAAGGAAAATACATAAATGAACAGATGCCCCAAATCACTAATTATTAAGTAATACAAATCAAAACTACAATGAGATACCACTTGATACCCATAGTATGGCCACTGTTAAAAAGAAGAAACGAAACGAAACACTGGCGAAAATATGGAAAAGTTGAAACTTTGTGTACTGCTGGTGGGGATGCGACAAGGAACAGCTACTGTGGAAACCAGTATGGCGGTCCCCCAAGCCAGTGAAAATGGAATTTCCATATCATTCACCCTTTTCACTCCTAAAACACTCCAAGGAACTGAAAGTAGAACCTTGAAGAGATATTTCTATACCCACGATTCCAGCAGCATTATTCACAAATACTAAAATGTGGAAGTAACGCGAATGAATGAATGGATCGGCAAAATGTGACAGGTCCATGTCACAGAACATAGTTTTACCTCAACAAGGAAGAAAATCCTGACACAGTCTTCAACCCAGTGAACCTTGAGGACATTCCATGAGGTGAAATGAGCCGCTCACAGGAGAACTTACTCAAGGTACCTGGAGTAGTCACTTTCAAAGAGAAAGTTGAACGGTGAGCTCCAGGGCTGGGAGGGAGGTGGGAGACACAGTTAGTGTTCCTGGGGTCTAGAGTTTCAGTTTGCAAAGATCCAGCAGTTCTAGAGATGGACAGTGGTGAGGGCTGCCCAGCAGTGTGACAGTACCTGATGTCATAGAGCTGTCACTTAAAAATGGTTAAGATGGCAGAGCATATGTATATTTTACCAAAAAAGGAAGAGGAGGAGGAAAGGGGTGGGGGAGAAAGAAGAGGAGAACAAAATGTGAGGAGAGTAAGAGGAAGGGGAAGGGAAGAAGCCAGAGGGGTAGAGGACTGGAATGGCCTTTGGATCATCCAAGTTGGAATTTGCACATGCGCCTCCCTGATGTCCTGCAAATGGCAATGGAGCACCACTGCTCTGTCCATCAGACGGTCGCTAGGATGACGGCATGTCTTCTGATGCAAGTACACCTTTTCATTTGGCCACATGAACCCCAGCAAGATTCAGAAAACAGACCAGATAGACCAAGTGGACACATAGAAATGAAAGGGTGAGTGTGCACACTCTGTTTTTGTAAGAATTTATTCTTTTGACCTGCGTTCCACCTTCTAAGCCTTCACCAGTCCTCATGTGTGCCAAAGTCAAGCATAATAATGGTTAGCAATGTGGAAGGCAAGAATATTCTTTCAGATGCCAAAATGTTATTTCAACACTGATTGAAAAATCATCATTATGAGATATAATGTAGTGGGCACTGCATAAAGCACATTAAAGGTTACGTTCCTCACAACAACTGCATATGATGAACTCCATTCCATAGATGAGAACACTGAGGGAAATAAAATACCTTGTCTAAGGACGCAAGGAAGAAAATATGGCCTTGCCTAGAGTCTTCTTTTCTAAACTACAGAGCGAAAGAGTGACATGAGAAGAAAAAGAATTGGAATGCAAAAGCAGCATTCTTCAGCCTAACTACTGCTCTGAAGAAAGCTTCCTCCAAAGCGTATCTGCTTTTTAATATTCTTTATGTGCAAGTAAAGCCATGATATTAGAAGCATCCTAGAATCGTCCGGTTTTAACATGCAGCTGTGACCGATGCCTGCCTCAGCCCAGGTTGCAATCCTCAAGCGCACACCCTGGAGCTCAGATTATTAGGCAATTTAGTGAAATGGGACTGAAAATCCTCCGAGGAGCCATGAGCTCCCGCATCTGCTATACTCGTTTCCAAACTTGCCCGGAAACCCAGAAAATCACTTTCAGAGGCATCACAGGATTAGGGCTTTGCCTCCCAGGAGGTGCTCAAACTGCCCAGCTTCTTCTTGCAGCCTGTTCTTCTCTTTACGGGTGCTAGATTGTTCCTAGAATTCTCAAACGTCTCCCCTGACAACCAAGCTTTCTTCCCACACCGCATGCCACTCATCTCTCTGCATCCATTTTTATGAAGGGGAAACAGAGGGCAAATGCCAGGCTGTGACCTCTGTCTGGATGTGGCCAAGCGTGATGGGTGAATCAGGTGTGTGGAATGGAGGTTTCCATGACGACGAGACTGCCAGGCAGGCAGGGCCCTTGCAGACTCTCTCCACCAAGGTAACAGAGGCCATTGGGCTACCTGAGAGTCAGCCCAGCTCAGAGCTCCCCAGGGATGGCAAGGACCTGGGTCTGTGTGGCTCCCACGGCCACCCTCAGCTTTGGATTCCTTCCTACCAGCCCCTGGATCATCTATCCTCTCTTATCTGGGGAGGAAAGGTTATTCTCTAAAGTGAGCTGCTTGTGAGAAAAATGCAGAAAGGGCTAGAAATTAAGAAGAAAGCAGTGGCTCTAAGACACGTGGCCATATGCCCACTGGACACCTGCTGCCTGTCTTCCTATAGTACTTCCTCAGCACCTGCCCCCCCACCCCGTGCACCCTAAGCCATCTATGGCATAGTAACAATAACTAATGATAAAATAGAACAATGATAACAATACATTGCAATAAAGTATCATGAATGTGGTCTTTACGTCCATCCTTAGTGTGCTGTAGTATTTTTGAATTATGGTTGATCACATGTAACAAAGATCTCAGAACTTGAAACCTCAGGCAAAGGGGGCTATTGCATACCATTCTCTCTCTCTCTCCCTCCCTCCCTCTCCTCTCCCTTTCTCCCTTTGTCTTCTCTCTCTCCCTCCCGCCTTACAGACTTTTAAGTTACTAGTTCCTGTAAGAAATAGCCTTCCCTAATATCTCAACTTGGAGGATCACTTTCTCAAGGAAGCCCCAACCCCTGGCAGACGCTCCGTCTTACGGTCCCTCCAAGGTGCTGGAGATCTCCAGCCTCTCCAGCCCAGCAGTCACCGCCCATGACTGCACCGGCCTGCTCCGCTCCATGATCCCCATCATCTGGAAGCGGGAACGAGAAGGTGTCTTGCCCACCTTTGACTTAACCTGGGGAACAGCATAAAGCAGAGGGTCCAGGAGACGTGCCTGAGAACAACGGAGAAGTGAATGAACTCATGAACGCACAGAGCAGCGGGTGAACAGTGGCTGGAGTGGCATGACCAATCACAAGCAGCATTGACCACATCCACGTTGTCATGAGCTTCCAATGAGAAGGCGCTTGGGAAATTCCTTGTGCTGATGGTGTAAGTCTCTACTTTCCAGTAGGACTTCCCAGTAGGAGGTTAAATTAGAGGGAGAGGCAGGAAGCTTGGGCCACGGCTGCAGGGGCAGCGACGATGGGATCCGCCACGAGCCCTAGAAAACCAAGCAGGCTTCACACAGCATGCACGGACTTGTTTCCTGAGAAATAATTATGTCCTGCTTTTGCTCATTTTGGATACAGACATTCATGTTATCCGCAATTTCCTACTTACATACCTTGTTCGTTTCTATCAAATACTATTGCAAGTTGCATGTCCCAATTCCAAAACGGCACCAGAAGTGCTGCAGATTTCAGAGCTTTTTAGACTTTGGGATATGTGCATACCAGCAGAGCATCTCTAAATCAGGATGGATTACCATATAATTTAAAATTATATTTGAAGTCCAGGTGCACAGGCAACTTGGGAGGCTAATTCAGGAGAACTGCCTGAGTCCAGGAGTTTTCAGACCAGCCTGGGCAACATAGCAAGGCCTCATCTCTAAATAAACAAACAAATGTTAAATTATATTTGAATACTAACAATAAACTGTATGCTAATGAAAATAATTACAGATAGCTGTCAAGGGAAAATGAGAATAATCTGCATTCTTCAGCTGTCTGGTGACAGAGTCTTAATTCTCTGGTTAAGAAGACTTTTCTCTAAACCCTGTAACTATGTGTGGTATGAAAAATGGTATACATGGTTCTTTCCTGCACCTTTTACTGTTCACAAGAAATGGCTTTTAGGAGTCTGTTCATCACCGCTTTCCCCAAGAGAATGCAGTTTTAAGAAGAACATGTGTCAACCTGTTTTGCGTCTTGACCTTTCCAGGAGTCCGAAACTCCATGGGCTGTATGACCCACCTTCTCTCCCTGTCTCTGTCTCTCTGTGCCTGGCTCTGGCTGGCTGGCTCTCTTTTATGAGGTGCAGGCTGCCTCGTAAACACCACCATCAGCCCAAGATGGCAGCATTTTCTTTGACTTGCTCTGTGCTTTGCATAATGTTCAGAATAGTACCCTCTGCTCAAAGACAACTTAAAAGTTTCAAAAACACAATGCAATGTGAGTTGCACTTTTAGACTATTTACAAGCACCACGGGAAACAACTAGCATGTGTGGGATCAAAAGAAAGGGCAAGCCAGCATGTCAGAAGTCAATATGATATGCGTTTCAGATGACATGTGACATGCTCCTTGTTCAGAGAAAATAGTCCACGCTGCGGCTGGGACAGGAAGTCAAAGCTGGCAACAGCCCACCCCTGCAAAGGGGGAAATAAGTGGTGGTAACTCTACATGAAAGAGAGAAGCTTGAAATGCTTCTATTACCAAACCAGGCAATTAAAACATTAAATGTGAAATCCGAGGCTCTGTAAATTTCCTAATATGGTATAAGTACTGACTTTCCAAAATGATGTTTTCTCATCTTTCAATATATCAAGGAGCATGCCAAAACCCCAAAGAAACATTTCCATTTTGAAAACAAAAATAAACCACACACATCCATATTCTATTAATAACACCATTTTGCCCTAAAGACCCTACGTCCTTAGTCAAAACCCCATTGCATACATAAATTCTAATGTTATTGAAACTCCATCCAAGGAAAGCTGGACCCGAGTAGGGAGTAATAGGGCTGAGGCAACGGCAATCAAACACCCTTCGTTTTCCTTACTGGAGACCCAAAGCCATGTCCCCATCGTGGATGTAGGACTCTGTAAATATGTTCTACATCTCCAGCAGCATTCTTTGAGAGAGGAAAGTTGGCATGGGACACACAGGTTCAAGCCAACTCCTCAACATTTAGAAGGACAGGGAAATAGCAGAATGCAGGCTCGGAACTGAAAAGCCCAGCCAAAAGTGCCAGGGGCCAGGTCCAAGATCCCCCGATCTAGACTACACAGCCTTGACCCTGCTACCGTGAAAACAGAGACACACTAGGCCCACAGCATTTTATGTTGAGAGACAGAAAAAAATAATGTGGTGCTCCCCTTCAATTCAAACTCCTCGGAGCTGCACACCCTGCCGGGCACCGCACAGGGCGAGGAGAGTAGATGACATCAGTTCTGCACCCAGAATGCTTCTATCTTCCAGGGAGGAACAAAGCAGGCATGAGAAATAATCACACAAAAGAGCAACACAGATCATCCGGTCCTCCCTAAAGACGGGCCATGCAACTAACGCGATCCCTCCAACCCCAAGCCTGCACGGACAGCTGCACGTTTTCAAGTTCTGGGTCGCGGGCTCTATGTTGTCTCAAGGGCAAGAAAAGGGGAAAATCAAACCCAGCCTGATCGGGTAAGTTGGGGGAGAATGAGCACACCGACTTGAGACACCAATTTGAACAGAACTTCAAGGAAAAGTGGGAGCACGTGTCCAGAGACATGAAAACACCACCTTGTTTAAGCCACTGGATCTGAGTTCAGATTCTGCCCCAGCCACCCGCTAGCGGAACTGGGAGAGTTCACTCCTCCTGCAACCTCATCCTTTTACTTACCAAACGCTGTATGGCAAACACATCTGCAAACTTAGGTCAAATGGTTAAAGTTGGTTTCCACACTTCACAAATGGGGACAGAGACAGCAAGAGGTCCTGTATCCTGAAAGTGGCTCAGTTATGCTTTGAATCCCAGTAGTCTGGCTCCAAAGTCTGACCTCGGAGCTCCACGCTGCTTCACTTATGAACTACTTGCTTTCCAGTGAGAGGTGTACCCAGCACAGTGCCTGACATTTATCAGAAGCTGGATGATGCTGAATAATTCATCTCCTGTCTCCCTCCTCTCCCTCGCCACACTGTGGGAGGCTGGAGATAAGACTGTGCACACACAGAAGGCAACTACGTCAATCTGCAGGGCTCAGGAGCTCTGGGGCAAGCTGGAAAATGACTCTGTCCTTATCCCGCGGCCTGGAACAAGACCTCTAACTCAGGCAGAGATGCCCAGCATTTGCAGATAGAGGCTGCCTCTATTTTTCAGAATCTGCATTCCAGGCACAGCACTGGAGACAAGCCCTGGGAAATTGGAAGGTTTGTGATTCCTGCACCAGGAGCTATATACATGTATGTCAATGGATACATGCACACACACACACACACACACACACAAGACCATCCCACATCTAAAACTTATATCCTGAATACCACAGGGGAAAAATAATCTATTTTCCAGAAACTTCCATGGCCTACAAATTGGCAGAGTTTCTGCATCAGGCTGCAGCTTGGTTTAAGACGGACCAGATATTGCTGGGAGCTAAAGAACAGAGTCTCCTTTGAAAATTATTAAGAACAAATTAGACTCAGAGGCCCAGGGGAGCTGTGTTGTAAAATATGAGAAATTTTTGTTTTCCTGCTCTTCAGCAGTATTTTTATGAACTAATGACATGAAAAGAGAAGACAGGGATTATTTTTGTATCTTGGTATTTGTGCAGAATATCATCAAGAAATATGGAAATGTTATCAATTAAGTGTTCAATTGGGCAAGTTCCGACCCATGCTAAACGGGGGACTTAATGTCATTGGAATTTTCCAAGTGCACACTTATGCATGTTCCTAACTATAAGAAGCTTACACATGATACCAGGCAGAAATGCTATCTACACACTCTTTCATTTTTTTAAATAAAAAGTTCCATTTAATGTTAGCACAATACAAGGACATTATATTCTACATGAAAAAAATCTCACTACAATCAAGTATTGAAACAGTTGCTCTGACCCTAAATTTTGCTAATGTAGTTTAAAAGTCATGAAAAAGAAAGTTGACCTTTGATAGATTCAATCTCCGTCACTGTGGCTACTGGGTTAGGTGATGCTTGCCAAATCTTGCAAAGCTACAGTACTCGTCTCCATACGAATTTCAAAAACTATAAGCTTCTATCGTGAAGAAACTTGATTCTCTACTTTAGGACTCCATCCGCAATCAGCCTGCCTGCTCTCAGGGCATCTTGTGCCAAGAGTCAACAAAGAGCCCAGGTGCCTGCTCTGTGCAGCAAGTTCTTCACACGTTTTAATTACATTTTAGCATGAGTGATTGAGGTAAGAGAAGAAATCTTCATAAAATGTTCATTAGAAATGGCAATTTTCTATCAGGGCAACACAAAAGGCATTCTTCAACTTGTTAGTCTAAAAAAGTCCCCCAGTGGGAACTAGGCCTCTTGCAGTCACCTGCAAGCCACATTTAGGGTCCTGGCTCAGCCTGGAACACGTGAAGAGGGAGGCAGGAAGAGGAAGGAAATGGAGTCAGCAAAGAGGAGGACGGAGTTTCTGGGACTTGTGGACCGGAGGAAACAGTTCTTTCTAGGTCCTATTGAAGCCATTGCCCTCGTCAGGAAAAGGTGTGCTGTCTCGTCAGCTGTTTCCAAAGTCATCGCAGTGGCTAAAGAGCAAGGCAGCAGAGCAGCTTGTGTGTGTGTGTGTGTGTCTGTGTGAGTCAGCAGAAGCCGGAAACCTTACAAAACTACTTCAAACAAGCTGGAAAGGAGGAGGATAGCTTCCACCTCCAGACAGTGAGAAATTGCATTATCCTACGGGATGCGGCCACCCATGCTCAGTGTAGATAAGTGAGAACATTCTCTTCTCTGGCCAATAGGAGACCTGCAACCACAGCTGCTCACAGAAGCTCTGGGTGGCCTCCTGTCCTGCGGCTCAAAAAAAAAAAAAAACACCAGTGCTGTGGGTGGTGCTCCCAAGTGCAGGGTGGAGGGAGGGGAGGCCCAGCAGAGTGGCAGCTGCCTCCCACAGGTGCTCTCCAGCCCCTCTGGGGCTCCGGGTAATCAGAGAAGTCTCCAGGCTAACTCCAGGCAAGTGGCCTCTGTGGGAGCCAGCCTCCTCACCAGCCCACAGCAATAAAGGCAAACTGTGCCTGGGAGACCCTGGAAACTGTGGAGAAATCTCCCTGGGAGGCAGTTCCTGGTGCTCTACGAGAAAGAGGGTAATTAATACCACTTGGTGAAAGAAAGGGGCATTCCGAATTCAGCCAGAAATGAGAAAGAAGGCTTACCCGCCCTGCACACAGACGCAGAGCCTGGAGAAACACTCCCTCTATTTAAGAGACACAGCCAGATCGGATCAAGAACTTACACGGGCAGTAATATTTTAAACTTAATTGTCCTCTCAGTAAAGAAAAAGACCTTGACATTCTAGGAAAAGTGTATGCAAGTTGTACTAGAAGCTCTTTGGAGATACTATCATTTGCATAGAAGACTGACCTAAATAAAAATATTCATTTCACTTATTTAGCAGTATCCAAGGTTCCATTTCATGGTATCTCTTGCTTTCTTACATTTCCCATTGTCTCCATGTAAAAAAAAAAAAAAAAAAAAAAAAAAGTTTTTTTATCTGCAGTTACTATGTAGTATGCTGGACAAACAAGAAGTCAGAAAGTATCAGATATGTTGATAATGCTGAAATCTTAGACATTTGCATAGAGTCCTGGACCAAGTCACCCCTCTGCAGAACCCAGTGCTGCATACAAATTCTTTTGGAAGAATATATCTATTTTATTTATATATATGTACGCAAAGAGAAGGCCATTGAAGAATGTGTCCATATTGACTAAGAAGGGATTATAGGATACAGTAGGCAGAAAATTAATGCCGATATTGGAGTGCTGGCTACCAAGTGAGTGCTGATAATAATATTTCATGCAAAACGAACATGGACCTAGGTGTTAAAAATTAAATTCAAGTCATCTGGCATCAAGATCACTGAAATGGAGGTTGAAAGGCTCCGCTCGGCCCTTGATTTGCTTTGGGGCCTACATCAGGTTGGGCCACACCTCCACCATAACATCTGCAAAATGGAGATAACACCTCCTGCTACCTACCTCAGAGAGCTGTTAGAAGATTAGGAACGAGAAAAGAAAATCCTCAAAGCCCTTTGAGTTGCTCATAAATATGACACGCAACGTAATGAAATACCACCCCTCTCTCCAACACCCAAGAGACTCAGTCATAGAAATAGGAAACAGACGCCAGCCTAGCCATAGGGCACAGCGCTTGAGATCAGGGTGGGGGCAGGCAATGCTGTCCTCAGCTCCCAGGGACTTGGTGGGGCAACTGAAATTCACATCTATGCAGACAAAACACAACACCCAGATAAAAGGGGTAAAAAAGAAAAAAAGACCAATTTCAACAGACTGTCATCACATCCAAAGAAGCAATCCCCATGGACAAAATTCCTAATTCTTGCTTAAAAGTCTAAATCTACAAGAAAACAATCAAGTGACAATATGACCCTGGCAGGTTTTCAGGTTGAGAAAAGTCTCTTATTACAGCAAATTGGTTCTCTAGAGGGAACACCCCCCCTACACACACACACAAAACAATATGTAGAGCATATAACACATAAACTGGAGTATTTCTAATAAATTTATACAGGAAACAAAGGCTATGATTGTCTATACCTAGTCATATATGGAGTTATGTATGGTCCATAAGGAAATTAGAAGAATATCAAGGACTCATATATCCTAAGATATTCTGAATTACAGAAAGCTTAAAATTTGAATTTATCCATTCATAAAGCACATTACCTATTATTATTATATCAAACATTTTTGGATCATGTGTCAGGTTAAAATATAAAAGATAAATAACACCCAGTCCCTCATTCCCATGAAACTCAAAGCCTAGCAAGAAAGTCATAGACAAAATAAAACCTCTTACAATCTGGGAAGAGTTTGTATCAAGCATAAACAGAGTGCTAAGGAAGAACAGAGGGCAGAGTGACTGATTCTGCATGGAAAGGAAAGAGGGGAAGGTCTAGGGAAATTTCAGGGAACTTGACACTGGATGGGACCTTGCAAATGAGTGTTTCATGCACACAGAACAAGGTCAAAGGCCTTTCTAGATTCATAAATGGCAGCCACATCTCACAGCACGTCTTGGGGTGTCCTTGCAAAATGAGACACATGGACTCAATCATCAGGAAGGGTCTGAATTGGTAGCAAAGTCTCTGTGGGGAAAGAAGCATCACAGGATGAAATTTCTCTCAAGGGACCTTGGATGTATGTGAAGGAACATGGGCATAAGTGGCAGGAGCAGGGGGGCAGGTGGCTCTGGCCTTTGGCTTCAAATACATGTTGTTTATTATCAGTTTAAAACTGGCAGTGCTGCAGAGGCTAATCCCACACAGGAGAGGAGGCAAAGAAGCCACAGAGCCCGCCAGGCTGGCCTGGGACTCGGAAACCCTCTCACTGGCCATTCCTGGAGAAGTAGCAGGAGGACCCATGTAGGTGGGGAAAATACAGGGTGGGAGGCTGAATAATGGCTCCCAACGATGCCAGTCCCTGGACACTGCCAGCCCCGGACACGTGCATGCTATGCCTTTGGCAAGCACTTTACAGATATGATTAAGTCAACCATCTCAAGATGGTGAGATTGTTCTGGATTATCCTGCTGGGCCCCGAATGCCATCACAAGTGTGCTGACGGCAGGGAGGCGGAGGGCAGCTGCACCTCAGACAGGTGACTTGATCATGGAGCAGGCAGCTGTGGGGCCATGCGGCCACAGCCAAGCAATGTCAGCAGTGGCTGGGAGTGGAGGAAGACCATGACCTTCAGCCCTGGCGGGAGCTCAGCCCCAACACAGTGCTCAGATTGTACGCCTCCTGGTTTGTGGTAATGTGTTATAGCAGCTGGAGGAAACTGATAGTGAGCAAAAACTCACCCCTCCAGGTGCCCTTGGGTGTTACCGTCACCAGGCCCGATAAGAATGACTCAGACAGAAGACACTCCAGCTGTTGAGAAGTCGAAGTCCAAGCACATGCCTTAGAGGAAGACGTGATTATTAAACTGAGCTACTACTCCAGCTTCAGCAATAGGAATGCAGGTCAAAGCCCAGACGGGGTCACCCATGATGGAACAACGGTGAACCACAGCCAAGAACTGTACATATGGGAAGGATCTGGGTCTGAATGGTATTGGGGACAACAGGAGAGACACAATTCAGAGGTCATCACGAGGCCACCAAATTTCTGGTCTAGGATCCTCACTTAATTCTCAGTGCCTACTGGCTAGGGAAGAGGTGAGGTGGTGGGAAACACATCTACCCCCATCCCAATCAACACTGACCCAGGAATTGTACCAGGACGAGACCACTAAATCCAGGACATCGGTAAACACAGGTGTGGGGATCTTATGGCAACAAGACAGACGGGGCACAAGATGTTCAGAAGCATGAAGTGTGCTCTCTAGCCACAGAGAGCATGAGGAGCGCCAGCTCAGAAGGGCAGAAGTGGAGTGGGGTCTCAGCGTAGTCACCATGGCCCACCAAGGTGGCCGAGCAGGACACTGGGGGTCATCAGGGCTGGACATGCACATGATAACATGGGGGCAGGGTGGAGAAATGTCCAGAGGGGCGACAAGTCATCCAAACAGGCACTGAGAGGCTGATGGGGAGGGGGCTGCAGGCAAGGGACAGTCATACTCTTTGAGATACAAACGCAAAGGAAAAGGTTAGAGTCAAACAGAGGATGAGCTATGCTCTTACTGTATTGACTTTCATATGTGGCCAGGTCCCACCAGGGGGAACAGGCGCAGCCAACAGAATGTCAGGACCCGAAATGCACTGGGATGTCAGAACCATTCCAATGTTTAAAAAGTTGCTTGCAATGAGGTGCCTCTCGTTTTCCTTCTAATTTATCACAACCAAAATGGTTAAACTATCCTCAAATCAACCACTTTAAAAAAAAAACAAGAACCAAAAAACCACCTCACATCTCTGCCACTTTAAAGTAAATGTATTATAAATTGTCTAAAAAGAGGGTTAAATTCTTGCCATTGGCCACTTGCTTTTTCTTTTTGTTTTGTGGACCACTGGAAGCACACACCACCAGGGACGGCCATCCATGGGCCGGGGAGACTGAGAACGAAGTTCAGTAATGACCCCAGGAGAGACTGGATGATCGAAAACAAGGCACATTGTTCAAATTTGCAGAGGACATCGAATTAGGTGTGGTTGGAACCGGAAATACAAATCTGAAACAGACGGGGAAAATGTGTTATGTTCACTAAGATGGACCGGGAGAAAAATAGACAGAGACACGTGCTTACCTATGCTATGCTAATCAGTTGCAAAAAAGACTCACTTGTGCTCTAAAGCCACAAGCTCTCTACCCAAGTGCTGGGTATACAGTGGCGCCCTAATGCAGAGTGCAAGCTGCTCCCTGCTCTAACCTGTGCCTTCTTATGGCTAGTGCTCACTCCAACCTGGAATGGCTTTGAGGGCAGCGTGTGGAACACCAGAGCAGTCTGTAGGCATGATGATATGGGAAGGGGGCACGCTAACAGGCCTCCGTGCTCAGCAACAGTGCGTGAGAAGATAGGTGAGCCGCTTGGCCTGGAGATGGAAACCGTGGCAGTGCAGAGACAAGGAATCCCCACCCGCCTCGGTCAGCTTTCAGCTAAGACCGACCCATAAATACCCACAGTAAACACATAAGACCAAGGAGCACGTGTGTAAATAAACAGCAAGCATGAGCACAAACAGCCCTATGTGTTAGCCCCAGGACAGAACCACAGCTCCGTGTCTCCGGTTAAACTCGAAGCTCATAAGAAATCCAGATGGAATGCTGCTATTCCAGGAGAAAGTCCACACACGTCCAAACTGCCCCACAAATAACCACACCCCATTATGTTTGCACAGGATCTCAGGAGCACGGCCTCCTGTGACACCTCCTTGGA